>JAAAYG020004960.1:0-28288 GCA_009936455.2 Tomocerus minor
AATAAATTGGCCAATGGGGAGCAAGCAGAATGACAGGTTGCGAGGCAAGTGCGCATATGAATGTGATTCCGACAGTAGATGAAAATTCATATCAAAGTTTCCGTTTTCGCAAGGAAACGAAATAATAAAAGGAATTGAAAAACACGCTGTACAGTTCTTTTCCCGAAATTCCGAAAACTTGAAAAGCACAATTTTTTGAATTGATTTACCTCATAGCAACTATTTTGGTATATTATGGTCGACTTGCGCCCCTTTTCATCGGAACCTTACATAATATGTTAACCGCTGTGTTGAAGTGCTGAAATTTGAAGTAGTTTGAGTATTAAAATTATAGACTTGTTTGATTTCTGTTTCTATAACCCATATTCCTTTGTTTGTTGTCATTATTCCAATCACATTGGATTGCTATACTATACTTATTTTATTTCGTCAAAGCAAATACATTGTCGAACGCTTCATGACAACGCGAGGCATACTTTCCGTAACTAGTGTACCTACCTAATCTTCATATGCTACGGCGTAATTATGCACCTTTAGCTAACCTCCTTTTCAAATCGCATGTAAAAGCATTAACAACCAGTTAGTAGTAGTTTATCAAAATGAGAACGATACTTCTAAGAAAAAGATTGGGACAAAAAGTAATGTTAATAATAGGCAGCAGCCCAACAACACATTTTTAATGAATACCTGTACCTAGCGTAGAAAATGTTATTAGAATATAAAGTATATGTAGCAGTAGATAAATAGCAGAGCATGCTCATTTTTGCAGGTGCACGAGAAAAGTGATATTCATAATAAAAATACTACTGTTTAATTTACAAGCACAAACAAATCCATTTCAAACAACCATGGTAGGTCATAGTTTTTTTTTAAATTTCTATTTCATGATCAAAATTATAGTATGCAAAACATTTTTTAAAAAGGGTTTCAAAATTAAAAAATTCGCAAGAAATTTCCAATGACATTGACAAAAGTTCAGCTAATTTTCTAGAAATTTTAGTTTTAGTTAATTCACATCTAGGGCCTTCTAGTGGAAATCCTATTTGATGCTTTTTAGCTTTACAAAAGCTTTTTGTAATAATATGATTACAATTTGTAAATGTCCTAATTCTAATACATAATTTTAGTATGTCTCGTATGCGAGGTTTTTTATAATTTATTTGTCTATGAATGACGCTTTATTTAATTTACAGTTTTGGAAAGGCAATGAGTAACGACAACAAATAATTTGAGAAGTAAAAGTAGAATGCCAAAACGTACAAATATTTTACAGTTCGTAGACACCCGATTCGAATGCCAAAGGGTTTCAGGCTAATAACTTTTCGGCGGATAACTTTGTTTTTTGCAAAATTTTCACTCATGAGTCTACAATATTTTTTAGAGTGCTCTAATATCTTAGCAGCACTGATCAGTATTATTGTTGGAAAATATGAACAACTAAAGAATATTATAATATATAATAAATAATAAACAATAAATATTTTTCCGTGAAATCGAATTGTACCAAATAGGCCAAATATCATAAAAATTCCAAAAAATGTTATAAAAATTGGAAAAGAAATCCATGTTTGACTATAGTTGTAGTAGCGATTAAGAATCCGCAATCTTTGGTACATTTCAAGACAGTGACTGAAACTATCCATTCTGGAATTACTGAAATAAAAGGAGAAGTACCTATTATAATATTAAGTTGAAAAAATATTAGATTGATTTTTTGAATAAATAAATTATTAAATCTGTACCATAGTATTTTAACCCAATGTGCAGCTGCAATCATGTAGATTTCAATAATGACATTGCTCCAAACTGCGAGAGTACAAGTGGCTGCTTTGGATATCAACTCGAATATGAAAAATGGAATGTAAATAATTATTTCAGTTTGGTATTTTGAAGGGACGTTTGAAAACAAAAACTGTTTTTGGGTGCGAAATAAAACGCTGACTATAACATGAAAAGCTGTCAGAGAAACTGCGATGTAACTGTTAACAAACGTCAACAAATTCATGAGCCTTATTCGTTTTTTATTGTCTTCACGAGTAGTCTCTAGAATAGAAAAAAATAAATATCTACATTTGCATACCTAGCCAAACCTGAATGAAAATTGTTATTAATTTCAGAAATAGTAAAAGCAAAATGTTTGTTTATGGAAATAAGTTTGGGGAGTCAATCAGAAATAGCTTGAAGAACATTAAAAATAGTGTAGGGGAAATAAATGATACTTGACATTTAAAATGCAGAAGTCCATCAAATTTCAATATTAATTACTAAATTCTGCAAATAATTTAAGATAATATAACTACAAATGGCAATAGAATGTAATGTAATTATGTACGGCAACAAAAATGAAAATGCAATTTTGATAACTATTTATGGAAATAATCATTCGAAAATAACCATGCACCGAATAATTATTAAATAAGTTGTTGAATTATGTTATTAATAACATACCGTCAAATGTTTTGCTGAAAGTGACAAGTTGTTGAAAGAATTTATTTATTTCATAACGCTTAATGTTGATATTCATGTAAAAAGTCCAAGCCCAAAGATAACCAAAAGTCCAAAGGAACAGCATTGTCAACTCAGGATAATTTTTTTCTTCGTTTTTCATTTCAACAAGTAAACGGAATAAATTGTACAGAGAATAGGCCAAATAGTGCCACCCTAACAAATTCCAAACCAGTAAGCGCTTTGAAGAGGATTTCTGAACAACTATTTCCAGTTTAATGTTGTCCCAATCAAATGGTATTATTGCAAGTTTTCCTAAAATTTTAGTTGGTATTCCAAAATACTTTAGTGAAGTTTCAGAAAACATTTTTTCAAGTTGTACAGTCTCTTTCCTTATTCGGAGTTTCTAGTTTTGTTCGAAATCTAAGAAGTTAACGAAGGTTGGTACCTATATATTCGAATGACGTGCTTGCAGACCAACCTTATTTTCTTTTTCTTTTTCTACAGAAACATCTTTTAAGTACCTACCAAAGGTACGTGATTAGTTGTTGTGTCTAGCAATTTCATGGTAATTAAAACGACTGTAATGGAAGAGTACCTACCCATGTATTTATGCATAATCATGACGAAAAATAGTGAGACTTCTAAGAAAAGAACATTAGTATTTATGCTATCAATGTTGTAAAAGAGGATAGGTACATAATATGTATGTGGTTCAATTTCAGATCTTAAAGACTCAATAATGCATTGAGGGAGTATTTAATGAAGTGTTTTATTTTATGAGAGCCAATTTCATTTAATTTGGGCAGACAATCATTACCAAAGAATATTATAAACCATTACCTAGCATATATGTATATATGATGGGCCAGCATTATATAATTACGATAACATAAAACCATTTGATTCTATATTTACCCATTGTATTGCAAGATAATGGAATATTGTGTCAGACTCGTTAGTTTTCTAAGGAAAGTCCAGCTTGTTGTGTCATTCCTGTAGCTGTGTTAGGATCAAAGCTACCTCCGATTGTCCGATTTATCTGAAAATACATTAATATGTAGCTTTTAGAATGTTAGCCAATTTTTCCCACTAGTTTCCTCTAATTGTATACTACCCATGCATTAGGTCCCATGAAAAAACCTTTTTCATCTTGTGTTCATATTGACCATGATTGCAAATAAGATTAAATAATTATCCTTCCCCGACCCCTCCCACATTATCTTATTTCTTAAATTCGGATATCAGATATACACTGATATAGGCATTACATAGGATCTTAAAATAAAAAATGTCAACTAAATAGACCAAATGAGATTTTCATGGATAATGTTTCATGTTTATAAAGGATATCTAATTCACAGTTTTAAAATGTATGCATTAAATTCATATCTTTATATTGTTATTATGGCCTTTTGGATAGTCAAATATTTCAACTTATAGGTAGAAAGAAATTCAAGTTCAAGAACTTCAAATTCTTATTAAGATGACGTTAATGCTAACACAATACCTACGTAATGCGTACATACGTTCGTTGTTTTCTGTTGTTAATACAAACGATTACGTATTATTACGATTTTACGTTTTATTACAAGGAGCAGAAGCAAAATGGAAATATTTAATACGCGTTGGTTGACATTGAAGGAATAACAATAAGCAATTTAAAATGATTTGGAAATATTTGCATATACAATAACCAATTAGTTTAAATTTAATTGGCAGACTGAATTAAAAACTTTTAGATTACTTCGTATGCGTTTTGGTTGTCACACTATAGACGATGCAAATTTCAATCTCGATTGTTTGTTTATTACACATGGTTGGTTCTCTCAGCCATGAAAACGAAAGGTCGTGTTCATCTTTTATGCAGGGAGTTCCTATTCTGTGTAACTCTCTTCGTTTTGTGCTGCAATGAAAATGGCGTCAAAAGTGCAGAATCAGATAGGAAAAACTCAAGTAAGAATTCTTTTCACAATTATTTACAATTTAGAGGACAGTTTTCTAAAAAGTAATTTCCTTTGTGTTTACTTAATTTATTAGATATTGGAGGGCGCACCAAAAACAACGGTAGAGACCGAGGAATAGGATACAAAAGAATGCTTGACCCGAATGCCCCGACCACAATAGGTCCTTACCCGTGGCCTATTAATTCTCATCCTACATTTCGCTATCACTTTGGAAAAAAGATGGAACAATTGAAGGCAAACGTGTCTGAACAGGAATTTGAATTTCAACCAGACTATTATGACCAATACGATTTCGAATTTGCCAAAAGTGGAATTAATGGGGTCAGCTTTTTGAAGTTCTACAAGGAGAAACAAAACAAACTTATTAGCACCCGTAAAAAAAGCAACTGATTTATTAACACCTGCATTTCGGGCTTCGGGTATTTTATTTGGGGCTCTAAAAATCCTCTAAGGGAAGTAAAAATAATTTTTGGGAATTAATTCAATGGACAGAAGAATTGTTTTTAGCGATACAGAAAATATTGGCTTAGTAGAAATGATTGTAAAAACAGATTTATTTAAAAAGTTTTATATTGCCTAAAGGGTTTTCTGAAGTACATATCAAGAAGTTAGTATCTTAAATTAAGGAGAAGAAATGAACATATTGTATTAATCTAAACAATGCTGTTCTGTCCTCATCAAAGTACCGCATTGCCATATGCATTAAAAGCCTAAATATTATTTTCTACTGACACATAAATAATCTATATGCATGTACTGCACTTTCTTACTACTCTTCCACTGTAACTACCATAATGTTTGCTATCGAAATTTGCACAAATTTTCGAATTCGAATTTGTTTCATCTATTTAAATTATTACGAAAAATTACACACGCAAGCGTTGGGTTAGTAAGCGTGCTTACCAAGAAACACGAATTTACACCAATCTACACAAACTACATTCACGATACATTAGCGATGCTGTATTCTTTTGGGCTACACACGCACCGACCAACCCTCGAACTCCGCACAGCTACGTAAAAAAGGTACGTAGTACGTAGCACTACGTGGGACGTAGAACTAGCACTACACTCACAAACAAGTCTCATTTTTACCAACAGCTTTCCTGTTATAGTATGACTTTGAGCAAGAATCCCTCTAAACGTATCTCTGAAATAAACATAACCACTTTAATGCAAAATTCATATGGAACTTATTACCAAGTATAATATGCTGGTAAGAAAGAAGGCGAAAATTGTAGAATAACAATCAATATTTGCATTTTATTATTTCATCGTACACAAAAATAGTAGACATTAATTATCCGTAGGAAAACTAATTTTAGTACATACAGCCACAAATAAAACACGGTGCATACAAATTAAATATAATTTTCGCTATAAAATGATTACCTACTTTAAGTAAAAGAATTATACATATCTAATCAATTCAGCACACTAACAAAAACAGACGAATAATATTATTTAAATCCAATAATATTTAAAATTGCACTTCTATTAATTACTATGTTGACTTATTATTATATCTAAAAGTTAATGTCTAATATTACAAGTATCTGATAGTCGCTTAAAGGAATAATGGATTGTCTGTAATGCGTGATTATGTCTACAACAGTAAGTTAAGGACTCAGTAAATACTCAATTCATCTTAATAATATTAGTCAATATAAATGTCTGCGCATTTACAAAAATATGAATATATATTATCGATGGATACATTATAATAATATTATATTTATTTTATTGACTGCTTCAAAAACGAAGTTGTTTATACGAAACTATTGAAAATACAACAACTGGTCGGTAAATTCTATGAAAATTTTAACTCCATAATGCCACAATAAGCCTTCATTTCTTCAACCACTGTACACTACTAAGCTATTTGAAAGTCAAAAATTCGTTGAACTCTTTTTCGGTGATTCCCTTGCCAATCCTATTCTCAAAAACATAATATTCTGACTCTTTGTCGACGTAGTTGGAAATCAAGGAATTTTTGAAAGAATTTTCAGAATTCTGTATTTTTCCAATCACTAATTTTGCATAAAAGTGAATCAGAGAAATGATAAATGAGCCGAACTCTTTAATTTTTGCACTGTAAATGACAAGAGTTTGGGCTTTAATTCTAGTAAGCAATCTTTCCAGCTCATGATCGTTGTAATCAAGAACAACAAGAGTATCTAAATTGAAAATACCATGCCCTTTAATATCAAATTTCTGAATTAGCAACCGCTTGACACTTAAAGGTATCCAATCTACATTTACAGTTCCACTACCCTCCTGTGCTTCCCCTATATCATCAAAAAACTGTGCATTGAAATTCAGTGGTTCATGATAATGATATGGTGGTATAACAGGGGGGACGGGGAATGATTCTCTCCGTAGCATATCCTTATACAACAGTAAATCTTGCAGCTGTGTACAACCACTCAATTTGTGAAGAACTTGGGGATTATTGTACAGAGTTAGGTGTTTTAACTTTGGAAAATTGATGTCAGGACTGTTGGTCTGTAGGTAATGTAGTTTCAAAAAAAGTTTCTCTACATTCTGAGGAATGGAGTTCAAATCATATTTATAGTTTTGGATTTCAATGTCCGTCGCTTGTAAATAATCATGAAGAAGATCGACTCTGTACATCGGCCATTCTATCAACAAAAGTCTCTCGGTGCTCCAAGTTCGTTTATCCCAGTTCAAAACATCGACTTGTTTAATGGAGAGGAATTTCAAGGCCCCAGTTTCAAGACTAACATCTAATGTTAAAGGACACGACCCATGTCCATTAATAAAGAGATTTTCAAGGCGAGCGGGGCTCAAAATGCGGTTAATAAGCAGATTATCCAAACAGCAGCCATTCCTCTTAAAATGAATATCTTCCAAGTGTAAATCTTTGGGGGAAATCCTTTCGTTTTCTAAATTAACTGTGCAGGATTTCAAGTGAAGGTAACTAAGAGACTGGAAATATTTCCAACTAATTTTAAATTCTAACTCCTTTACTCTGACACTTTGCATTTCATTCGGGTAATGATACTGGGTACCAGTTATGGTCAATTTGTTTATATTTGGTCCAATTAATGGCTGCAAGTCGTATTTAGGCATGGACATTATTGTCATCATATTCACAAAATGTAATTCGTTTATAGAACTTGCATGAGCTAAGACGACATCTTCAAATATTGGAGGATCATAAGGAATGCAATTTTCAAACCGGAATGCTTGCCATGGAATTCCTGGATGATAAACTCGATTTCGAAACATCATTATAGTGTCAATTGAGTCAGGATCAGTCATATTACTTTGAGTTAATCGAAATGAAACTATGACACGTCTTTTGAACACTGGTTCACAAAGTTCTTTCCATTTTGAACACACCAAACGGCACCGCTTAAGATCTTCAAAATTCAAATTGTTCAAAAAAACATTGAGTACCTGCATAAAAACAAAATGTATCATTATATTTAATCGTTTGTAAATTAATGTGAATACCATAATCTGTCTTACACATTAATTACCAAAATAAGTCAGATACTACCTCTTCTAAGTAATTAGTGTCTAAGTTCAATTTTGTTAACACAATAATAACATTTTTAATTCTTCCTACCACATCTAGTAACAGTGGATTAGTTTCCATTTCCCCAAAGTTCCAGAATTTTCTTCGTTACGTTTCTTAATTAGTATGCTATTTTCTGCTTCAAATATTATTTCCCTGTTTATACACAAACACGTTTTTGAATATATATTTACAATTTTAAATCAGCAGACTTTCTGAATCCATGTTATTTTAAAGCTGTTACCACCTGCTTTAGCTGCCTTCACCAACTCCGCCCTCGTTTTATCTGTTATGTATCCCGGTTGTCAGTCTGCCTAGGATTCACCCTTGACCCTCTCACAGTTCTACACATACACCTGCAAAAATAATTCTAATTACTACTCAATTTATTAAAGTTACATGCAGTATTCCGAAAACTCATGTTTAAAGATGTAATGTAATCAAAGTTACGTCACGTAACACAACAGCAAATTTTTCATTCCTTTTTAAATCGTAAAAGAGATAGAGAAAACTTGTTTCCGGCTGTGATACGGCCAAAGAAAAAACACTTGTGCCTTAATAAGTGTATACGTATTACGCACATGTGTACGTAAAACACATAAAACCACTTACCCAGTTAATAAAAATACCATTTAATTTAGTCAGCCGTTAGTAAATTTCTTTTACAAAAATTAGGAAATGTAAATAAGAAGTTCTGTCAAAGTTGACTAACAAAAATACGGACCGAAATTAAAGAAGAGAAAAAGACAGACAGTAGAACTTTGACTGAAACTGCAGAAGACACACAATTGGTTTTTTCCCGCGCCTTTCTGTCAGCTCATGTTCGCAAGCCTAAGCTTACTAAAAAACTAGATTATTATCCGTTTCTAGCAAAACTATGCTTTTTATCTCAAATATTATTGAAATCCTATTCCAGAACAATTTCGGAGATAATCACCGAAATAAAACGGATTTTCTCTTAAAATTAAATCTGAAATATACTTACAAAAAACATTCAATCGTTACGATACCGGGGCCGATATGCATTACATTTTAATGGTTTTGATGATGGTATGCTGTGTTATAAATGCATGAAACATTAATAGATTTGTCTTGTAAAAGTTAAAAAAGAGTAGACAAACTAAAATTCAAGTGTTGTGCCATCCGCAATACAAAACCTCAAACTCACAAGTTTCAAAGTTTGTGCATAATAATATTTTATTGAATATTTTATTATAATTAGCATTTACACGTCCTTGACACAAACCAAGCATATAAGGATTAGCAGATGTTTACATGTTAATCGACCGTAAAACTTGATTTAACTTGTAATATGTTACCTAATAACAGTCTCAATCATTAGCTGAATTGTTTTGCTCAAGAGAAACTAATATCCACTAACTTATAACTTAGAATACACATAGATATTACATTACATGTATTATATACATAGAGACACGTTCGCGTCATTCGCTTACCCTTACAAACCACAATTGCGTAATATTATTATTGCATTCAAATGGCTATACATTATATACTCATAACAAACCTCATCCTAATCGTAACTTCTATAACTAGCTATATTTAACTTATTTTATAACTATACTTATAATAATTATAACACGATATGTTTTAGATTGCACTAATATCTACAATACATTTACCAGTTGTGCTTGCTTTACAATAAATAGCCTATATACACATAGATTAGTTCTCACTTTTACATAAATACACTACATTATTATGTACATGCATGTATGATACCATGATTATCATATTTGTGATTGTGCAGCTATTGCTGTTAACTCCTTTAATGCTATTGAGATTTTTAAAACAAAAATAGCCGTACATATAAGCAGATCTTATTCATATTTTTGTACTGCCGTAATCGTCGTGGTATATGCAGGTGAGGGAGTAACGAATATATTTTATGCTGTGATTAATGAATATATGGAACAGTATCTATATTATTATACTAACATGAAATGCAATGAAAATAACAGGGCTAATAATAAAAGTAGCTTGTAAAAAAATTACACTTCTTATCCAGCCATGCAGACCATAATTATGGTTGATAATAAGTTGCAATCATAGGATATGCAAATTACAATACAGAAGTACAGATGAAAATTAAAACGACATGGAATCCTTATCCAAGTACAAATACTAAGCGAAATTGTAAAGTTCTCTAAGTTAAGATGGTAAAGTTGGGAACTAAATTGGTAAATACGGTACGGTGATTAAAAATAATATCTAAGCATAGTATTATAATCTGTAAACAAGCACAGAATTCGCACAAAATATCATCACGCTCAAATTAAGAATCACAGAATAAGAAAAGAATTCCGCATTTTTATGAGGTCAAAGTTAAGACAATTAGTTGTAGATATGGAATGTAGGAATACACATATGCGTTTATAATATTTAAAAATCACGCGTATTTGTAACTGTAATATTATTGTTTGTAATATAGCCCTTAGCTTGCTTAACTATATTTTTACTAATTTAGATGACTTTTATGGTATTTTTGCTGTTAAATAGAAATGAAGATCAGTTAAAGAATTTGTGTGCAAGGAGGTACACATATAATTTACTTGTGTGTTTTATACAATTTACAAACAGTAAAAATAAAATGCATGCTATAAACATTAGTAGGTGAGTAAAGTAAAATAATATGCCATAATCGTAAATATGTCCCTTTTATCAACTAAAATGATCTTACATATGGTATACTAAATACAAAACTGGTAAATTCTCATTAAAGTTATGAGGTTCGTGTTGGTAGGAATATGTTTGCATTTGTGATATTGAATTCCACGAAGCAATCAATATTTTAAAATTTTGGGAAGCAAAAGATGCTATAATTATTTATTAATAACTAAATGGATTCATATCAAAATTATGGACTTTCAATGGGAAACAGTGGACACCCTAATATCTACAATTGGTTTCTTCAGTTAACTTTATCATTTACTGCCTCATATTCTATCTACTTGACTGCATGGAATAATTTCATTCGTCTGAGTGATCAAGCGGATTTCTTGTACGGAAATCACGGAGACACTTTTGATTTTATTGTCAGTAAGTATTGTACCGTACATTCATCCTACTCATTTTTAAATTTATTTTTAATTAGTTTTATTTTGTTGTATATTTTATTTTATATTTATTTTAAACTATATGTATAGGTATTCACTGTTATTTTATTTGTATTTATTTCGTCTGTATTTATATTTATTTATTTTTCTTCTATATTTATGATTGCTTTTTACTTTGTTAATTCATTTAGTACTTTATATTTACATTTATTGAGTTTATAATATTTTTGAATTAATAGATATTTGACCAAAGTGAAATGATTTGAATTTAAAAAATTGAATGTTTCTCAGTTGGAAGCGGATCAGCAGGAGGAGTGGTTGCTAATCGTCTATCTTTAAACTATCGAGTGCTTTTATTGGAAGCCGGAGGTGATCCCCACCCTCAGTCTGCCATTCCGGCATTAGCGTTATTTTCCCTTAATGAGCCCGAAGTTGATTGGTGTCACAAAACAAATCCGCAAAACCATGCTGTCTTGGCATCTAATAACCGGGTTAGTTCCCTATTTATAGTTTCGAATTGTAAATGACAGCAAAAATAGTTTACCTCTTTCCAGATACGTATTATGAAATAGACACAGATTTAAATAGTATCTCCGGAGAATTTCTACAAACCTTTTTCAGATAGGAACGTATTGACTTTTCATCTCAGCGTCACTATATAATCTCACGACGAACATATGAAATATTTCTGTCGAATGTGCTAAAATGCAAAAGTATTGTTATATATCAAAAATTAGAAATTCCCGGAAACATTCGGACTTTGGTTCTATTTATTGTACAATAATTGTACTATTACATTTATATGACCCCCCGTTTGTAATTCTAATCTAGCAATCAATATGGAATCAAGGACGTTCTCTGGGTGGAACTTCCAACATGAATCGTAACAATTTCTTTAATAAACTACCTACTTTATACTACTATGCCAAAACATAAATGCATATTAATTACTAGGTATGCGTACAAAGCCTTAGAATCAACACTTCATATTCTATTTTAGTTCTGATAGAATCCCGGGGGCATCCTAAGGATTTCGACAATTGGGCCAAAATAACTGGAGACAATAGTTGGAGTTACAAAAACGTATTGCCATATTTTAAAAAACACGAAGATTTCAACGGACAATGGGAATATGGTACTATATCAAAAATAGCTGTTTTAGCTACCAAATAAATTAACATTTATTTGAGTAAAAATGTTCTATTGAATTTATAAACTACGTATTAATAGTATGTATTTTATTATATGGTACTACTGATACATTTTAACTGTTATCTATTAAACTCAAAAACAGGAGATGTACATGCTAAGGGAGGGGAAGCACGCGTGGAAGTTTCTCCCTATGCACAGGCATCTAAATTGGCTGAATGTTTCATCGAAGCTGGGAATGAGCTTGGATATAAACATGACGATCTCAACGGCAGATTTACAGAGGGTAATATAGAATATTTTTTGTAGGTATTCCTAATGTAGTAATTAATATATAGGTATTCTATACATTGTATTCGTTCTAATCCACCACAGGATTCGATTTCACTCATTCTACGATGAAAAATGGACGAAGGCACGAAACTTACCTGGCATTTATTGAGCCTATCATGAAAAGAAAGAATTTGATCATTAGTCGATTTTCTCATGTGAACAAGGTAAGCTCACATTAAATATATTTACAATTAGACTAATCAATAAGATTTCGTTTTGGAAACACCAGTAGGCGTTTACAATTTTAATAAACGTTTATTAAATTATTAAATATTCTTAAACGAAATAATAAAACTGCCTATATAATTTTAGTTGGAAGAAATCTATTAAATTCTGACATCTTATGTAGATTCATTTCAGAGGGGACAACAACGAAGCATACGCCGTAGAATATGACCGCTACGGCTCCAGAAAATTTGCTTATGCAAGAAAAGAAATCATTTTATCTGCTGGAGCAATAAAATCCCCACAAATTCTTATGTTATCAGGCATTGGACCGAGGAACTCATTAGAAAAACTAGGGGTACAGTACAAAAATAGGATTCTCTATATATATATTTAGGATTTAACTATATATATATTTAGGATTTAACTAGTTATATAATAAATGCTGAATAACTTATAACTGCAGTACATATTTTAATAGTAAATACAATTGTTACCAAAATCGATTAATGATTTCTTTCAATTTTTGTGCAGATCCCAGTTAAAATGGATTTACCGGTTGGTAAAAACCTGCAAGATCATTTATGCACATATTTGTCTCCGTTCTTCATCGAAGAGCCACTGTCATTTCGTCTAGACAATGACATCAGAGCAAAGTCAGCTTTAGAATTTGTGTTAAAGGGTACTGGAGCGTTTACAAATAATGGGCCGGTGGCTCTTGCTTTCATAGCATCTTCAAAAACTATTCTTGAGTCCAAACTGGGGGGACATTCTATTTGGCCGGATATCCAATTATATTTGATAAATCTGGCAGTTCACGCAGAATTCGCGGAGAAGCTATCAAAATCCTTTGGGATACGCAGGGATATTGCTGAAAAATATTACAAACATGCTGTAGGAAAGGATTCTTTTACGGTGTTTGTGTCTAACGCTCGTCCACAAGCACGTGGCTACATTTCACTGAAAAGTGCAGATCCCTACGACCCTCCAGACATTGAACCTAACTACCTGGACAATGACGCCGACCTCGAAGTGCTAGTGGAGGGAGTCAAAAAAACCATCGAAATTGCTGAAAACACAACTGCTTTCCGAAATATCGGGACAAGATTCACTGAAGAATGTTTTCCGGGGTGCGAGCACGTTCCCTTCCGCTCAGATGCCTACTGGAAGTGCTACATTAAACATTATTCCGTGTCGCTGCATCACATTTCGGGGAGCTGCTCAATGGGAAGGGCAAACTCTCCCCATTCAGTGGTGGATCCGCAATTAAGAGTAATTGGCACAAATCGTCTAAGAGTTGTGGATGCTTCCGTCATGCCAGTCATTCCTGTGGGAAATTCCCACTCCCCTACCACTATGATTGGAGAAAAGGGAGCGGATTTAATCCTCAGGGATTGGGAATACACACTGTACAGAAAAAATGTCATAGAATCATTCTCAGAACGAAAGAGCCAAAAAACTAAGGTTAAACAAATCTAGTCCCAATAATTTCCTTTTCCTCTCCTTGGTGAACTTTCTTTAAAATTATCTTTGAGTCATAGCAAGAATTATACTTTGTTTTGTATTACACTTTGTACCTAATAAATATTTGTATCTATATTTTCAGGACGTTTCATTTTACATCATGAAACATGTCAATCTGGAAAAATAAGAAGTTCGCCGTATGGTCCCCGACAATGACTATCATTTGTGACACCTAGAAAGGAACATTTTCGGAAACATTCTTTTAATGTGATTATTTATTTTTTGTTTGGCTGTTTCGATAAGCCTAATTTTGTAATTAATTTTTGTTGTAGTTTTAATATAATATTTTATTATGTACCAATATAGCAATTGCTAGATTTAAGAATTCGGGGGACAAAATGACAACTATAAATTGTCACTGAGTTTTGTACTACATTTGTTTAGCAAAAAAACAAGTTTTTAACCACTTTTTTGTCTTTTCTGTAATATATTAATGCAGTTACCTAGAATAAAAATGAAACAATGAATTCTTTAAGGCATTTATAGTGTGATAAATTTAAATCAGATTAAACTTATAATCGTATTAAATCAGCGCATTTTGTGCACGCATTTTTAATGTCTATGTACCTAAGATTCGAAGCAAAACTCTGTAGACATTAGATATTGCAGAAATATTTATTTCTCATCTCAAAAAGGCTGAATTGGAGAAGTACAACAATTTACAATAGCTAATTATATGACACTATTTTAATTATTGTTTTCGTTCATTAAAAACCGTAATAACCGTATACCTATAACCGTCTGTAATAAAAAGGACAAAGGAAATTAAAGGAATGCATTTATAATCCATTAAGTTTCATATACGAGGGTAGGGTAATAATAAACACTATATAATCTCTATCGTCCTTTCCATGTCTGGGGTGTACTTTACGTTTATCACATTGCAAGTAGCTCATCTAAGGAATTTGTTAAGCACAGGAGTTTCTCAGGTTCATAGTTCATGATATCATGATACTAATAATGTATAATTTCATTAACTATTCAACAGATACTTGAGTCGCTTTCATATCATATTACCCACGATAATCTCATTTTACAATGCTTATGTAGAGATTTTGCCTTTGCCTTTATGAGTTTTTAGGAAAGTTTAATTATTAGTGAGAAAAATATTGCTGAAAAATGATGACACAGCTTCTATGGAAAAATAACAAAGTGTGACATAAGGAATTCCGGTCACCAATAATTTTTGCTATGTACCTTGTCATTTAAGTAGTTAAATTTTCCTCCAAAAAGAATTTAACCTTTCACAAATCAATACACAGAATATAAAGTATAATAAAATAAAAATAGCTAACAAATAATTCAAATCAAATTGTAAATGCGTGTGTCCGGGATATTTTAATTTGAGAAAAAGTAACTACTAAGTTTCCTTTAGGAACTTTTTGCTAAAACTGTACAATTTGGCTTCTGCGTTTCGTCTAGGTCTAGGTATTATTGGTATACTCTTTACGAAGGATGAGACGAAGAGAGAAAAAAGTGGCTGAAAGTTACAGCGGCAAAAGCAAAAGCAAATAAATACTAGCAATAACAATACGGATACAACGAACATTATCGTTATCTATTTAAACAATGAAATTATCTGTGTAACTGTACAGAAATGCTTCAGAGATTGTTTGCGAGAGACTGATTTACAAAAACGTTTAAAAAAGGGGAAATTAATTGTTTATTTTTATAGTACATTATGACTTGCGGTACAGTCAACAGTGCCAGAGTCACATCCGAGAATACAATCAGCATGTAAAAAAGTTAAAGTAAACTTCATTATGTCTTTCAATTATGGTTTAATTTAGTTTATTTGAATTGCATGTTTATTTATGAAATTAATATAATGAATTTGTAAAAAATGTTTAAATACAATAATAATAATATTAATGTATTGAAATAAAACTTAATTTGCTTAGTATGTGTTATATGCAGGATGATGGTCAAACAATTCGGGAGTTTGGCGTAAAACAGTTTGGCTAAGTTGATACGTAAATATTAGTTATGGATCCTACGAGGGGAAATCCTACAAGGGGAGCTGCCAGTTCAACTCCGTCTATTGAAGTCTCGGAAAATATCAGCGAATTTAATAATTGGTGTGACGAACCAGCGAGAAATGAAGAGAAATGGCAAAAGTAAGTATTTTTTTTTATCTAAGTGCATATTAGTTGCAGTATCTATTTGTAAAAATATGTTATTGGGAGTACGTTTTGTACGATATCATTAAGTTAAAAATAAATGCAATTGTAGTGTCATAATCGTAATCTGTCGTAAAATGTCGTAATCAGTAATCATAAACAAATTCTGAAATTATTTTCTGTATGTAGAGGGCGAAAACAACCAACTTCCCAAGAAAGATTTGGCACTACTTGGGACATGGTGGTCGTCCCTGGAATGGTTGCAGAGGCCATGAACATGTCGGACACGTCCTATGGTTCTTTCGTTAACTTCGGAAACATATTTGGCACCTGTTTTCATTACATCGTACCAACTAGCTGTTTGTGCCCAAAACTCGTCATAGGAATGGTGTGCACTAAATGCCATATCACTTTCTGCGACCAAAACTGCTTAAGAATGCAGTGAGTGGCAGCTTTTCAGATTTATTTTCTTCAGCAAAATATTATTTAATGAGCTTTACTATAATAGCAATTCTCTTATGATTGTTTCAGAGTAGAAAACAGGGGAATTCTGTCCCCTGAAGCACAAGCAGCAATAAAAAGTCAGAGGAACAATGCTCCGAAAATACCTGGTCACCCCTGTGTTGGCAATAATTCAACAGGTGAAAGAAAATTGAACCATTACGAGCAAAAAGGACTACACATAAAGAAGCCGGATGTTAAAACGGCATCTAATTTCCCACACGGCAGAGCACCATACAGATCCGATCTTCCAAGGAATTCATACTCAGGACCTGTAAATGATTCTCAAAAATCTACCCAGCCTTCTTCTTCAGCTCAATTTTCCAATGCAAACAACAGCAGACAGTTTCCAGCTCAGTCTTCCAATCGAAACCGACAGTTTCCACCTCATTCTTTAAATGGAAACAGCAAACAATTTCCAGCTCAATCTTCCAATGGAAACAGCAAACAAATCCCGGGTGCGTCTTCAGCTGGAAACAGTGGGGGTAGACAATTTCCTCCTCAACATCGTGATCAGCATAACTTGGCAAATGTTGGGAATCAAGAAGAAGAAACTAGTAAAGGGCCTACGAAAACTGCAAACCCCCCGAAGATGGAGCGAATTCTCCGAAATTTCGATGATTTCGTTAGTATTTAATTATTTTTTTCATTTAGAGGTTAATATTGTTTTGCAAGAACTAATATAATAATTTTATTTACATGTAATCAATAGAAATCAAAAGGCGTGAATGCTTCTTACCCCACAAACGGAAATAAAGATGCGCTTAGTTCAACTTCCTCGACTATCTCTTCCCCTGTATCAGCTGGTAGTGATACTCCAAAGCCCTACAATACAATAATTGGAATCGGAAGAGGAAAAAGCAAAGCAATGCTAAGTTGGGGTAGCCCAAATAGGGCAGGTAAGAACATTTTCAAAAACCTTGAATTATCTTTTGTGTAGAGGTTTATTTGTGATATAAACGATAACACAATAATGAGTGGTACAATTGCAGGTTTTCTGGTGTTTGTGATAGTCATTGTAAAAAAAACAATACAACTTATTGTCAGTTATAATGGACGAAGTTGACATTGCAGATTGAAAAAAGCTTTGTATTTGTATTATATTCTAATTGTACGCAATAATATTTTTAGTATAGTGGGATTTATAGAAATGGCTATTGAAAATTACACAAGTAATGACTTATCAGCTTCAATTGAATTTTTATAATTTTTTAAATGATGGTGGTCCTATATAATGACAAAATCAATTCAGAATGCGTTTAGTATAAGTATATTATAAATATTTTCCTTGTGATTAATTTCTTACGTTTATTTTTAGCGGATGATTCCACGTCCTCAACCACATCTGCTATTTCTAGCCCTTATTCTGAAACCATTGATTTTGAGACTACCAAGTTAGGACATCCAAGGGCCATTGATCTTGAATACGAGCCACCCGTTTCCTTATTTGAAGTATGTTTCTTATTTCGAAATTACCTACGGCACACGGCTAATATTATAGCGACTAACCTCATTTGAAGCGTGATTTGACATGATTGTTAATAATTGTTTGTTTGTATCTGATTTTAGATGGGCTGCCTTTTTGTTGACTCTCCGAGTTTTTTGGGAATGAGTGCTTTAAAGGGAGCCCATATACAGAAAGATTTAAATAAAAAATTTGGAGATGGAAGCCGGGATGGTCTCCAACAACTTACAAATTTCTCCGTGGGTGGATATGCATTGTCCCCGCATGCTGACAGTTGCTCGCTGTAAGGATTGCGTAAATCATGAAGCATCATTATATATACATTATTACCTATACAATTATATTTTTTACGAATATTAATAAAATTTTGTGACGTGTTTCAAGAATGGTTTTTTTACTTAGGTATCGAAGTAAAATTTTAAAAGTCTATAAAGATTTCGTCAAGGTATATTACCTTGACTTTGGAAATACATCAAAGTTACCGAAAGTTGGAATTATGAAACTACCAGATCATCTTTTTGATGAACCAACTTGTACTATTATTTTTGGACTTTCCAATGTCGTTCCGTTCGGAGAAAATGGATGGTCACAAGAAGCAATGACCTTCATTGCTACATTTTATGAAGAAATGGTTCGTTGTAAGGTGCAATATACTGTGAGTTATTCCATATACAAAAGCAGTAGCATCCTTTTTTGAGTTATCTACTTATCCGCACATTTAAAAGTTCTTATGTTGGTTGCTTCAATAATTTTCAGGAAATTTGTAATGAAACTGGTATGCATAAGTACATTGGCAAAGTTATGGGCCAGTACCGTACCAAAGATTGGAGGGATTTAGGAGAGATAATGATAGAAGAAGGATGGGCTCAAAAACGTAATAGCAACATAACTTTAGTATATTTTACGAGTGCATTATTACCGAAAATCTAACGATGTCGAAGTTTAAACAATTTTTGATTTAGTCTTGCCATGTTTGAATTTATAGGCGATGCAAAACAAATACAATCCAAAATTGACGATCAGTCCTGGCAGATATATAATAAAGAACCTATCTGTGCTGCAGCGTTATATCCAGAGTTATCAATAGAAAGGAAAGTTCATGTAAGTTAATTTTTTTAATAAGGCAGTTCCTGTTTTCTTCGGTGTCAATTAGTTGCCAATTATTGAAATGTATTGTGACGTTGCGTTGTTTACTAAATTGAGTTTTGAGGTAAGAATGCTAAGAGATATGGTATTTTTTCAAAGAAGGATAAAGTTGATTGAAATCTAAAAAGTTCGACTTCGTAAGACTTCGTAATTCAATTTTGAGGGTGACGGGCAAGGACTCCAAAGAGGGAACCACTCCTAAAAGGATTAGGAATAGCATCAACTCCAATGACATTATTTCATTCACTGCTACAGTGAACTCCTCTAGGGCCAATGCAATTCAAATGCAATACAAACACAATTCAGGTGTTCTTTATTTACATTTTAAATGACATGTAAATCCAATATTTTTTATTTTAATGTCGTCACTCATATTATCATTATCATATGGACTCTGGAATCTGTCATTACAACTATTTATTGAATTTAAGAAAACTAAAGACCCAGCATAAGGTTGTAATAGATGTGCACAACATTGCCTACATACATAATTATATTATAGATTCATACTTATGCAGAAGTTATTTAAAATGTAAGTAATACAGTAGTGAAAGCAAAGTCATGAGAGTTGATGCTATTAGAAATGACTCCACCTTTAGGAGTGCTTCCCGCTTTTGGAGTAAGTTCCTTCGTAAGAGTAAAGTCTGTCTTTGGAATCATTCTCTCTTTAGGAAACCCTTTTAGGAGTGATTACCCCTTTGAAGTCGTTCCATGTAATCATTTTGAGAGCACACACCTTCAACTAAGAATGTTTTGGTGATCATTTCAAGACTAATTTAATTTAAATCCATCAATTAGTTTTTGGGTATACCTGGTTGTTGAACAATCGAAATAAGGTTAATTTTTTGTGATTTCAAAAAAAGGTTATATGTCGAAAAGTTGACCTAGTACTCCAATTCTGAGACCACAACACCGAGCTAATGCCCATGTGGTCATTTTGAGACATATTCATTCCTAATCCGTTTAGCGGTTTAGGCTGTACTGCTCATACTAGTGTAAACCATGGTGGAAGTATTCAAAAAAACTGTCTTATCTTCCAAACGGAGCATTTAAAAAAAAGTATATATCTGATAAGTCGTATTTCATGAAGTACTTTCATCCCCTGAAGTGGAAATCCCCTCCTCGAAAATTATTTCCCGAACTTCAGGTATCAGATATAATTTCTCATAAATAAAATGTGTTATATTATGTTTTCAGGCCACGATATCTTATGTAAATCATCCGCAAGACTTTTACATTACCCTGAAGGAGGAGAAAAGAGAGCGAGAGCAAATGTTTGGTGAACTGAATCGACTTTTAGGACGAAAAAATGTGGCGGACGCATACAATCCCGTTAAAGGAAACATATGTGCTGCTCTTATTAATGACCAATGGTTAGTTATTCATAGACGTTTATTAAATTACTTTTTATAATAGGCGAATGATTTAATTTGATTTAATAATTGATTTATAGGCAGAGAGTTAAGGTGACGCTAATAAAAAAAGATCTTAAGAAGGCCTTGATTTTACTGATCGACAATGGGGAGACAGTTAGGAAACCTTTGGATGGCTTGATGGAGATTCCACATAATTATAAATCACAACCAGCATTTGCATATCATTGCAAGTTACCAATTGTAGCAAAGGAATCTTCTGGATGGAGTCCTCAGTTAATAAAGAATTTGAAAGATTTGCAGAAGTTGTCTGCAGATTGTTTTCAAGCCAAATGCTTTCACATCGTAAGGGCATAAATATGATTTTTATTTTTCAGTTTCTCATAAATCTATTTTCTAATTGGCTACTTGAAAATATTTTTAGGAGAATGGCATAAACACTGTAGAACTGTTTCCGACGAGTGAAAGTTTTGGTTGGTCACAAGCTCTGATTACCATAGGGGACGCCCGAGCAGAATCGGATAAAAATTTAAGTGAAGACTCTGCTGATCCCATTCATGCAGTAAATTCCACTTCTCCGAGAGGTGAATCTCCAAAAAAGATTAAAACAGTAACAACTAATTCTCCTACTAAGGAATCCACTGTGTTACCCCAAAACTCTTCTCCACGCAAAGAGGAACCTATATCTCCAGTCAAGAAAACTGTCGCTCAAAATGAAAAATGTGTGAGTGCAGAGGATTCCATTCCCACTGAATCAGTGAGCTCAAAAGGCACTAGTAAAATTCACTTGCCGTCTCCAACAAGTTTGGTTGAACTACAGGAAGATGTATTTACTGTTCATATGATGAGTTTCCCGAATGTGGTATTCATTGTACCACAAGCTAATCTGCGTCAAAACATCAAGGAAGCAATTACCAACCACATTGAATACTTGCGGTTAAATCCAAGTACTATACTCATATAATATACTAAATTAAATATATATAATATCACTGTAGTATTGACAGAAATTATAATTGTTTTAATTTTTGTTCTTTAATAGTTAAAAATTTCAATCCAAAACTTCAAGACGTAGTTTGCGTAGAATACCACGGAGAAATAGTCCGGGGTATCGTAGACAAGATAGATGAAACAACCAATATGGCCTGGGTCAGTATGTTTGACTATGGTGTGGATGTATTTAGAAAAGTATCCGTATCTGAACTTCAACCAGTAAATCATCAAATTATGACGGTAATCTCCCTTATCAATTTCATCCATTAAATAATTTTTAATAACATATGTTCATGGTTCTTAATTGAGATATTTGTTGTAGTAACTTAAGTAGATTTTTAATGCTAACTTCTACCTCGTTTGGTTCTAGTTTCCACCATTAGGTTACACTGTAAAGCTGCCAGTGACTGTCAAGTGGGAAAATATTGTGAAAAAAGACCGTAGTGGCTTTCAAGCGAAACTAAAAAAGTCCCTATTTGTATTAAGTACAAAGGTAACTGTAAGTACCATTTAAAATGTTCACTTTCTCTCGTGATTTATGCTTTCGTAATGACATTAAAATTGCAAAGTTTATCTTAAAAAAATTATGTAATTAAAAACTTCCGACACGCTTTGGACAAAAGTTTTAGCTTTTTAACCAATTTTCAAAATGAACACTGTCTGATGTCATTAATTTGTGAGAATACAGAATTTGTACAAAATGGTGTAGCCGTTATCATCAACTTATAGATTAGACAGTTCACTTCTATTGTTGTTGTGTGTGTTGTTAGAACGGGCCTCTGCCACAAAACGATACAGGGGAGACAATATATGAAGCGGATTTACAAGTTGTGGGCAATGATCAAACTTTACTTTCAAAAATGGTGACAAATCTAACAAAGATGGATTGGGAGCTATTTTACGACGCGGGATACAAAACACCCAGCAGTATCATCTCAAGTCAGTTAATTTAAAGCATCTCTTTCAAATTAATTACTTATTAAACATTGTGCAAAATGGTGGAAACTTAGTTTTTAAAAAATAATTCATAATGGAAATGATGTAGGAGGAGACTGGAAAGGAAAAACATTGGCAGATTTCTATGAAATCGAAGAAGATTTTCATTTGAATGTAAAAAAGTCGGCAAAGATATTGAAAATGTTTATTTTTGATGGAGTTCTCAATGTGATATTGCTCAAGGAGAATACCAAGGACATTAAACTAATGACAACAAAGTTAAAGTCATATTATAACAAAATTCATCATGGAGCTGAGAGTGAAACTGAAGTCACACCCGCAGGAGATGTTCAGCTTGTGGGAGTTCGCCTCAATAGTAAACACAGTGCAGTTAAATATATTTCAATCTCTTTTCCAAAGGTGTGCACAGCATGGATAACTCATTTTGATTGAATATTTCAGATCAGAAAAGCCAGATATCAAAAATGTTTGATACTCAGTGGCAAAGAGCAATGAAGAGGTCAAACAGGATATGCTCCTTGGATGATTACACAGATTGGACAACTACTGGACAGACCGAAATTGCAGAAACTCGCGAACTTTGCCCAGAGTTTTTAGAAATCCCGTCCGCTTGCTATCATACCATACTGCCGGGTAACACTATTTCTTTTAATGACAGCTTTATGTGATTCAAAATAAGCATTTTTAAATAAGTGTATTTTTTACAACTATTTTAATTGTTTTTAATTTGTTTACTTTGTGATTGATAGCTATCAGTAACAGTAAATTTTATCGTTTTTGTTCCTCTCTATTGGATTAAGTTTCTATTGGATTTTCTGAATTGTGAATAGTTTATTCAATATGATTTTTTATGTGCCTTATTTTCATAAAATCTATTTCAAAATTGTTCCTATTTACTTTTTTCTCTATTATTTTAGCTGCTCATCTTTGTGAATTTTACTATTTGAAATGGAAAACTGCTCATACTTCATCACACCAAATATTTTCTGTGATTTTTAGCAATGATATTTTTCATGTTGTGTTCATGTGTCATGCAGGCCATTGTATTGCCAATCCCTATCTTATTGTATGATAATCTTACAGATATTGAATTAACGAAAGACGCAACTAAGCTCGTAGACAAATATTTTACACCCGGCAAAGAAATAAAGTTTGAATTAACTGAAATTGACAAGCAGGCTGGTGAAAAGACCATCTATACCATGAAATGCCCGGAACTAGAAAAATTGCTGTAAGAATCGTTACCTATTTATATTTTACATATTTTTGTATGCCGGGTTAGTTTTGTATGTATAGCTAATTAGCTACTGGAAATAGTTATTTTAGTGAAAAATAAGGTAATCAATAATTACATTATCTAGAATATGAACAAACTGAGTTGATCAATAATGAATTTCTATTTTGGATTTCAGAATTCGCCAAGACTAATGAGGAGGAACTGGAAGCTGTTCAAAAGATACGATTCCCAACTGTTCGTGTACTAATAAGAATATGCAGGAAGTTCAGTGTGTTTTTCTTCGATATGATTTAATGCTGCAATAAATGGCAGTGTCGCACTAAACATGTTTTCCAATTATTATTAGGGCGCACGCAATTTTTAATAAAAGTATTTATTATCAATTAAGTTCCTCTGCAATGAAAACGAAAAAGACAATAGTTATACGTAATAATGAGATTAATGATAAATGCATGTTAAATATGAAAATAGTCATGTAGTCAATATTTTGAGATTTTTAGTTTGGTTACTATGTTGAACTGAACTTTACGAACGAGTGACATTAAATAGCAATAACTGACTTTGGTACATCCGTACTATTTTGAATTAATCCTTTTATAATTTAAAATATTAAATATATTACTATTTGTTACTCTAATCGAGTGTCTGATAACATTCATATCATTGTATACTATTAAATACATGTCCTTTGATTATTTGTATACTTATGTTTACTGATATTATTCTTACCTAATAATTTATGTTGAAACTAGTGTATATTTTACAGTTATATGTTTATCAACAAGTGAAACAGAATGTGAATGGCTGAATTGTAATCGCTTAGTAGCCTCTTTTATATAGTGTTATAGTTTTTAAACGGCAGTGATACGAAGGCCGTGAGGAGTGACGCATTTATTACTTCCTGCTGCTGCTGTAATGCACAATTGCTTAGGTTGGAATTTTTAAAATACCACTGCTCAATTCTATATATTATTATTATTATTATTATCATCCTTAATATACTTTTATTCCAACAAAAAATGTTTTAATTCAATATTTTTTATATATTAGTTCTTAAATGAAAGGAATTTACTACATACGCTTTTAAAATTGAAATGGAAAATTCTCATTAACTGCTTCCACGGCTATACAACTAGCATTTAAAAATATTTTATAATTGATAACTTACTAATTCAATTTGTCGTAATTTAATAAATTTAATTATCTGAGCCTTTAACCGTGTTAAATCTGACTCTATTTATCATAAAAGGCTGGAAACTTTTAAAATATTTGATAACGTACTAATTAATTAAAAAAATTACATCATAATGTACGTTCATTTATTTGCTTTTAGCATACCATATATATAAGACTTACTTTTGTTGCTGTCCGAAAGTTTTGAAACTAAATAAAACTAAAGTTGTACTAAAAAAACCTTAATATGTTTGCGACAGTAATGAGAATGTGTGTTTTAGTAGTGTCGGGACATCTTAATTATTGGACATTGTGTTTCAAAGATAGCGATAATAACTTTTTGATTATAAGAAACAACATTACACTTATAGCTATTAGACAGTGACGTACATGACCTAAAGTAAAATGATCGGCGACTAGTAATTTAGTAAGAATTTATGACAAAGCTTATTGTAAGGTACATCATAATTATGCCAAGAGTCAGGAATTCCTGTTTCGTTAATTAATTCAAATTATGTACATATATTTTGACATTGTTAGGTAAAGTTCATAAACACAATTCGTAATTTTGCATATTGGCTGTGGTGATTAATATGATTGGAATTCATTTACATTATAAGCCTACAATGACTATATAATAGCCAAAAAACTTCGTGTACAAATTGTTAAAAAAAAACATTGTAAATTGTTTTTACGTTATCTGTTACAATGTAACAAGACCTGAGACAAAGGATCATTTGTAATAAATTAGATTATTTATGGGTTTTAGTTTTTCGTAGCGTTATTTTCCGTAGGTACTTGCTACACTACTATACTAACTTGTAAAACTGAAGAAGTTCACATGTTCTCTAAAGATATCAAAAGTAAAGATGCAAATTAAAGGATGTTGGTCACGTTTTCTGACCTTACTGAACTTCATTGCATATCACGAGGATGTAATGGCTCATTCTAATGATAGGTCTGAGTGTCCAGACGAAACCGTATGCACAAGAACTGGTGTATGGGAAATGGGAATACAGGGCGTAATTTATTTCTTGTTGAGCTTTCAACAGACGTGACACGTTTCTCATTATGCAGTTTTTTGACGGGTTGAGACAAGGCTAGATGAACCTACAAAACTCCCTTCTCACTAAATCTTTGACTCAAAACACATTTCTGCCTCACCAGACACAGTCCGAAGGAATCTAAAACGAAAAACGATTTTCAGTCAGTATTATTACATTTTCAGGGCTACATTTATTTGTCAGGAAAACAATGTTTCGCAATATTTTCGTTCTCGCTGTCGTTGGCATCGTGCTGGGTGTCTTTCTGACGGAATTTACAAATGCACAAGACGATAATATCCTCGAGATCAACAGGAAAGCAAGATTCATCATCAATGTGTTACGAAACAAAAAGCCGGTAGTGGTATTCTTCTACTCCAAAAGGTAACCATATTATAGATATTACAATGTATACTATCATATATTGTAACATATAACCATATCTTTTCTAAAATGGTAACCCATAATATTTTCAGGAATAATTCTAAATCATTTAGGGAATTTAGAGCAGTTTCTTTAATCTACAAAAACAATAGCACCTAACCATAAACACGCAATGTGAAACCATCTTACCTATCTTACCTGTAGTTACCTATTTATTACTTTTATTACTTTTGCAACTGATGATAGTACACGTACCATTTTTAATTAACCTATTCCCTACTAGTACCCCATTGTACTTTTAACACAGTAGGATACCCACGTATTAAGATTACCTTTTACTCTGATAACATTATAATTCAGTTTTCTTAATTAATAAGGCACTAATTAATTGTATGAAAACTCTCCACAAATAGTGTAGCATTAGTGTCTTTCTTGAGTCAGCAATGTCCTTAAGATGGTTGTTAAGATTTCTGTTAATAATATTTCATTGTCCTCCAGCACATGTAACGCTTGCAACTGGTCCCTCATTCCAATGCTGGAGAAAATGGCAAGAAGAAAGGGGGACTCCATCATTTTGGCGAAATTGGATCTTGACGAGCTTGATTTAGCCGGTGAACAAGGGATCTCAACAATTCCCACAACTAGAAGTTATTTTGGTGGCCAACCTATCACTACAGCCGAAGGGACTTCCTGGGGACCTATTGTTAAACTTGTCAATGAAGCGACGAAATTGCAGTGACTGCAATTTTAATTTTATTTTGCTTGGGATTTTTGATTTTTGAAGTGATACGTTTTTATTGTGTTATCAGATGTTAATCAAGTGTATTTGTTCCTTTTAATTTTTGATTAATAATAAAAAAAACTCTGGAAAACATTCAAAATGAAAAGTCGTTGTTCTCATGGCTTTTTTATTTTACATTGACTGAATGAATATGAATCCGATTAACATTCAATCGAAATTCATAGAAAAAAAGAAGCATATTTTAGGCGATCATTGATGATTGAGTTAAAAGATACCTACAAAATTAACATTTTGACAGTCACTCCAAACTCAAATTCAGCATTTGAAATAGATTTGATATTTTCTGACATGCGAATGTATCGTGGAATTCCCCCAGATTCCAAAATCTTTGTAAACGGTCAGGAAATATTGGAGTTAATCCGGAGATTTGACTTTCTGTCTTACAACTGACAAAATTCAAAATACTTAAAAAACCTTAACTGACTAAATTAGATTGAGCTATTCAACTGTTGGTTAAAACTAAATTAGTCAAATTCCTATCAGTTATATAATTCTTTTTTTATTGTGATGGCTGAAAAAATTAATTATCCAAGATAATTCATATTGGTAAGTGAACTTTACCATACTATTTTTGTTTACCTAAAGAACAACGGTGGATTAGAGCTGAGAATGGGCCTAGGACAAGGCAATTTTGAGAAAACTTCCATCAAACCCATTGGGCCCGCATGTTTAGAACGGTGTCTCAAAATTGGTGTCCCCTGACTACGTCGGCCCTCGCCCTGCATATATTTTAATTGTATGTAGAGCGGGGGAAGAGTAGTCAGGGGAGATTAAGTTTGAGTGTTTGAGACATCTTGGTAAATAACCTTTGCTTCAACAGACAAGGTGTTTATCTCGGTGTTTTCTTGGTAATTATGTTTTTCCTAATACAGGTGATGAAAAATTGGTGT
>JAAAYG020004971.1:0-28288 GCA_009936455.2 Tomocerus minor
AAATTTTTAATTTCATTGCTCTACATTAAGCC
This sequence comes from Tomocerus minor, assembly GCA_009936455.2. NCBI lineage: Eukaryota > Metazoa > Arthropoda > Collembola > Entomobryomorpha > Tomoceridae > Tomocerus > Tomocerus minor. Next base: position 33 of record JAAAYG020004971.1, read on the forward strand.
GTTTTCCTTGAAAATGGGATGGCAATCGTGTAAACCCCTCCTTAAATGAGTACCTACTAGATTCAATTTTGATTTGTAATTTGCTCTAATTTCAGGCTGACAAAACATAATTTACAATGTTAAGCGTTTTGAAATGCACTGTAAAGTCACAATATGATAGTTTAAAAGCGAACATTATTTTCGGAGAAATTTCAGGTAGGCATCCCAACTTTCACCATTTTAAATGTACAGATCATATTCCTCGTTGTTTGGTTTAGACAGGGAATTAAAACGAGTTTCTCTTTGGCAACCATACATTTGCATATTATTAGCCAATACTAATGTACCTGCATTCCAACTCCAAGCTAAATTGATGCATGATACCTACATTTATTCGTGAATCCCAAACACGGAGTCAAAGGAAAGATACCTTGTTCTGTTCATTGGGATATTTTCATGATAGTGCACTAGTGTGGGAAGTGAATGCAAATTGGGTTCATTAAAACTCAAGTTCTTTCATTCTGAAATACCTTTCAGTTTATACTCCTTAGGCCCGTATTATGAGCCTTGTCTTAATTCATAGGGCTACTCAAGATGTGCAAAATACGTGGAAATCGGCGTCTTGACGACATCTTATGAACATAGGACGACAGTCATAATACGAGCTTTACTCCCTTATTGTACCATCTCATAGTAGTGGAAGGTAGCCATTTATTTCCCACAGCACTACTGCATAATAATAATATGTTCCGAACTTCTGCTTTCTTCAGGCTATATTATTATTGATACTTTTAATTAGTATGCACAGCTTTACACATTGATCAGTCGCAGTACCATACCGGTTAGAAATACACAATACACCATAGACTACCCGGAAAATACCCAAAACAATCTTCTCCAGGTGAAGCCACAAAATATGATATGCGTGTGTTATAATTAAATAATTCTAGGCTAAGGTTCCAGGGTACCTCATAGTGCGCCGGCGCCCGCGATGAGTGCACGGAACATTAGGCAAGAATTACAATTATGCGAGCGCTACACTCCGTACTCCATAATTATAGAGTAAAACGGGCGACGCGCGACGCGGAGTGGAAGTGAAACATAATTATAAGATACTACACTACTCTTCCTACATGCACAGAGGTCTGAATGAATCTAGGATGATAAATATTATAATTAGATGATAGCTCGCGGATAGTTTTCCAAGTTTCCTCTCATACTTTACATTGTTTTGCAGATATGAAGCGCAATGTTTAATAAAAATTCACTAGTAATCACTGAATGTGTTTTATCAGTAGCGGTCACCGCAGCAAAACGATTCGCCTATACATGCAGTTTAAATTCAAATGCATTTTGTGTCCCTGTGCTGGAATGAATGTATCGCATCTGCAGCCTGTTTGATTTGAAAATAATTCAAAGGGGATTGACTGAAATATTTTTTTGGTAGCTGTAAGAACGGAAAGAAGGAATATGTCATGTGATGATTAACGCTGAATAGCTAGTTTCCGAATAACCAAAGAGACATAAAAAATATTAGGTTTGGCATTAACATAACTTATTTGGCTGTGCGTCTTCAGCAATAGTTGCCCTTGATTGTGAAGTCAAGTTAGATGATCTTCGAAATATTATGGCCAGGCAAAAATAGCATAAATCATCAATGTTCATCACGTGATTGAGATTCGGGACCTGGGAAGAAGAGGATAGAAATGGCGAATCATCACTGACAGGAAGCATCACAACTAAGGAGCTTTCTCAGAGCGGAAAGCCTTCAAATCTGTTTATTGGTCTATCTTGAATCCAAATATCATCGGTAGCTTTGTGTTTACTGTTACTACTTGCTAATGGACATTCAAGCATGTTAATATGTTACTTTATACTAATGCTAGTATAAAACGAGCCGATAAATATACCCAGCCGTCACAAAATTTAGCAGTAACAGCAGTTCTAACTACTGCGAAAAGTGTTCTAAGAACAGTAACTCGAGTAAATAGCACAAATTAGCCTGGCAGGATTCCTCTGCAAATTAATTTCGTATAATAAGACGAACACATCATTCATTCTCTACTTCCTCAACTTCAATTGCAGGGTGAATGTGATGGGCGTATCCAAAACCCAAATGATTAAGATAATATAAGGATGTAATTGTGATAAATTTGAATCTACACACCAATCTACCCATTTTAAATCTTTTGATTTAAATTATTTTTATCGTGAAATGATAAATTACTAAAATTTGGCCCCCAATTAGTACTGGGTGTTGACCAAAAGTTAGGCAATTAAATATTCAAGTCTGTCATGCGCAATGTACATACCACCACCGGACAATCCCAATGCATATCTGAATTATCTGCATTAGTGCATAGTGCATATGTAAAGTATATTCTCAGGGTTTTGAGCAGGGAAAATCAAAGCGTGTTAGATTGGTTGGTAACGGATGGAGACCGCTCAGGCTGAGTACATCCGACAACAGTACATGAAGTGACGAACAATAAAAGACTTCGAATTTCTCTGGTTTGAAAGGACAAAAATACTTCTTTCTAGAATGACGAAATTTTAAATCCCATGTTAGTTAGTTAGTTAGTTGCTTTATTCAAGTGTCAAATTATTCCATCCAATACAAAAGATCAGATTCAGTAGACCCAGTCATAGCTGGTCATAGTCATAGCATGATAGTTTAGTTGCCGAAACCCTGAGCCTCATCCTCCAGTGTTAAACACGATCAATGAGCTCAGAGCAGCATTGTCAGCATATCACACCATTGCCATTGTTTATTAATGTCTGGGACCATAAATATTAGAAAAATTCGAATAAGCATAACACTCTCTGTAACAGTTTCATTTTACTATACATATATATAGTATAATGTTTGGTCATTTGGACAAGTTTTGAATCCAATTAAATCTGTATGCAATTAAGTTCCAAGTTGATGCTGTCAATTTTTTAATCCTTTTTTAACTGTGTGTATATCCGAGAATTTTCTTATATTACATGCTTATTTTAAATGCAATGACGAATGACTACAACCGCCAAAGCTAGGAAACGGAGACCCAAAAATTTTGTTGCTACTACGTTCCCGACTCTAATTTAATTACTCTGAGTGAATCAAATAATAACTTTCATTTATTAAAGTTTCATAAACTTCCAGACAAGTATTTTCATACATATTTCTATATACCTGAACCTTAAAATCTATCATGAGCATTTCATTCAATAGATTACCTACACAAAAATCAGTATTACATACATAATATTCATTGATTGTTTATTCGTTGTGTTTATTGTCATTGTGCGCGACAGATCTTCTATCAACAATAAACTCTGCTTTACAATTGTAAACAGCGAGTACCGACGCCAGTGCACATGTAGAATTTAGACGTCTGTAGAAATTAGTGGAAAGTGTGAGATAGCTGAGGCATAGCCTTGAATCCACTTAATATTAGGAGACTTATAAAAAATTCCCTTATCACCTTTCCCTTTTCTCATTTTTGTGCACAAATAATTCAACAGACAATAATACTCGAATGGGGACAAAGACAACATACTTCTTCCATTCCTGAAACGCGACTAAAAAGACAAGGTCTTATTACAATAAACTACCTAGCTTCAGTACCGGAGTCTCAGGAATTTGTGTAATTTGACAAACAAAAAGAGTGGAACCCCAAAGCCGAGTGAGCAGATAGCAATTAGAGACGTTTAAATGCTAAAAAGTATTTTTATCTCTGTAATCAAATCATTTCAGTTATCAATTAATTTTTTGCATTTACTCGTTATATGTTTTAGTAGACAATTGTATCTCCACTGCATGGCTAATTTCCAAAAGTACTACGTGAGACTAAAACGTATGCGTAGGGATATTACTCCGTATTTTTTATTTCGACTGAGACTCTGGTCTGGAATGTCTTTGCCGTTTTGCGAGTCAAAGGAAAGTTCTCTTCGCTTACTTAATGGCCTAGTTGACTGTCTATATGCAACATATACACTTATCTTGTCTCTCGTTGGTTTTGTTGACAACACCATTTGCATATAAAATATAATAAAATGGATTGTGAGTCTATCTTTTGTGTGTAACATTAGCAATAAGTCTTGTCGTTATATAAAAATCATAGGGAGCATGGAATGGAAGCAACATTCCACACTACACACTCAAATGTCTGTCTATACTGTACGTACTGTCTTGATATTCGTTGCTAATGCATATTGTGTTGTTCGTGACTACACTATACTTCCCATGTGAACTGCTCCGTCGTAGTCGGTGTCAGAATATGCAGTTTTTAGTGTAGCAGAATTGCGTGTGTTTCTATTTTATGAACCATGCAGTAGTCAAACTACGAACTACAAACTATTATACGACATGTATTTAGGAATGCTATCTTCGTACTAAACACGAGCGAAATAAAATTACACGATGCTTTGATATAATAGCCGTTTCCCAACATTTCATTGTGCACCACTTACCCCACTTACATGCACTGTGAGTAATAACAAGGAAATTGCGTATTAACTGTCCTATTTAAACATTTACGAGCCACCAGCAATGTTATGATTAAATTCTACAATACTTTCTCATTATGTCAAAACACTACATTAAAATTCAAACAAATTGATAGATAGCTCATCGTTTTAAGTTTACCACACAATTCTGCAGGGCGTAATAAACATTATTCTATTTTGTCTAACCAAATATCTCAAGGACAACTACAACTATGTATATATGCATATTATGTATAGGCAAAGGCCTTTTGTAGATTATGTCGTTACAGAACTCAAATAGAAGTTTACTTTATGGATTTTACACTGATAATTCACTGTACTCAGCATTATCAATTTAGACCTGTCCTAAAACTTCCTTTTCAAAACGCTAAATCTATATACAAAAACGACGCTAACGTGTGAAATTTATTTGTTTCAGCAGCACAAGTCCCACGAAGTTTATGTTTATTGTATTTGAATTAAAACATAAACTGCTATAATATTGCTGTTACTAGAAAGTCCTCATTAATAAAAGTTGAAAAATGTTAATGAGAACGATCCACAAATGCCAATAATTCACGTTTTCATTGCTGAGCTATTTGTGTACTGCACGTAGCAGAGCATAGAAATAGTCAGCAATACTAGACTACTAGATTTCTGACCCAATACTTTCACCACGTATTTAGCCCAAGACCAACAATACATTGCTAATGCTTGTCCTGCTTCATCCGCCACGTGAAAATTTTCCATAGCTTTCACTATGGTGAAAGCACCAATACTGCTATCCAATTTCGTGGTCTTCCTCTCTACAATTTGCTAATTAACAAGAGCAAAGAAAAAAGTTTTCTAAGGTAGTTGAGTTACTATTTCTGTTCATTAATGGTTACTAGTTAAAATACTTTTCATTGATGTTAAATGCCTTATTTTTTATTCTTATATTTCTAAGCAAACTTTGAAAGAATCCGAGATGTATTTATCATGGTGGTGTTTTGAAAGTAATTGGATAGGTTGTCAAAGTTGTAAGTCATGGTAGTGGTTTATGGAGACATGTATCAGTTGTTTTAATCGGTGAATTTAATTAATAAAGGAAAATGATTTTGTATAATAAGATCGCACATATTTGTTTACATTTATTACATTATATCATTACAACATATATTATGCCACATGTAATGTACTTACAGCATATTCCATTTCTCATTCTAATACTTACAGTTACGACTGAAATAAGTACGAAAATTACACGCAGTGGCGTCAATATAACCGAAGAATACAATAATCCATTCTTTGCTTACATAAATCTAGTATTTGTAAAGAGAACTTAATTAGAGATTGCAGACTGGCACTACCGATACGAAATAACAAGGAATACGATTATTTCTCTATGTACGCAATTTTAGTTTCTCTTTCGCGTGGGGGAGGGAGAATGGGAGGGAATCATGTGCCATATGAGTATATAGAGTAATGACAAATTCATTGACTACTACGATGCATGTCCAACGTCCATGTGTACATTCGTAGTAATATTCCCTAGCTTTGGATATCTACTCATCTGAATACAATGTAGTTAATTTATAAACCTATATTTATGCATATCTATGAATGTGGATATATCGCATATGAGGGGCAGGTGTTTACGGTCACCCTTATCATTTCATGCTATAAGAATGACGACATTATTGTTATTATTATTAGTCTGTTTCACGGAATGGACTCACGAAGGAGTTCCTTAGGAGCTGTAGGGACAAGACTGCTGACGTAAATGTATGCTTATATTCATTCATACATCAATGGCTCCTAGTACGCCTAAACAGTAGATATCGTCTCAAGGTGTCCCAGAAAATTGATACACATTCTGCATCATCATTACACCAAATGTCCGTATTTTCAGGATAGTTATCCGAGCTCGTTCAATAGTGCTGTCCTAATTTTAATTTTTAAATTATGGAAATCATAAAATTATCACGATAATTTCAATAAATCCTTATCACTGAAAAATAATGCCACTCCATATTGTCATTATCTGAATCTTCCTTATTCCAATCAATGATTTTAAAAAATAATAATTATTGTAAGTAGTACGGATACAATGTCGTGGGTGATAGGAAATCAGATATTTTGAGTATATAGTCTGTTGTTAATATTTAAACGTTCGTCAAGTATGAAAATGGTCATTTTCGACTTGCCCGATATACTGCATGGTAGAAGGGAGGTTTCTTTGTCACGGATATACCAGACTGCCTACTACAGATGACAATGGGCCATAAGCCGAGTGTGTGTGCATCTAGTGCTGAGGCCCACGTACACATTGGTAATTGCAGCACAGTGTTTTCGACTCGTTGGCTCTAGTGCCGCCGTTGTTGCTGCACTGTTGTTTTAAGTACAGCAATAGTGGTCCGGGAGGCATCGGATACTTTCCTTTCTTTCCAATCCCTCAGAGTAGTGTAATTTTTACTGTGAAGTGGAGATACACTTTTATTGCTTTCTCCTGCCAAACTTTTTCCTATTTCGGAAGTGTGGATGGAGTTTTTGTTTGTTTTCCTCCAAAGCTCACGCATTGTGCAATAAAAAGAAGAACTTGACATTTCAATCAAATCCTTACAACGTAGTCCATTTCAGATGATAAACTCAAGTTAAAATAGAAAACATTGAGCATGTGATGAGGGCATTTCTTTTGTTGGCTATTATCCTTTAAAACGCTTTGGCCGCACTTGTTCTTGACATACTCTTGCCTGACTACAAATAAGTTTCATTGGGAACAAGAAAAATATCCGCTCCACGGACACAGGAGAAAGTAGTGTATTATTTTAAACTTTAACTTTTTTTGCTATACCAACTTTAGTCCAATATTGAGGACACGAACAAAAATGTAGTTCAGAAAACAAATTAAATGACATGTACATTTTAAGTCGATAAGTTTGTCCTCTCATACTGAAAATACACTCTGGGAAACGAAAGATGCACAGAGAAGTCTTTCGAGTGCAGTACTTATGTGCCTTACATCCATGCTTTATTTAAACGCTAAACGAATGTAAGTGGAGAAATTTCCCCTTGAAAGAATTGTAAATGGATGATAAGGAGTGAAGTGTAGTCATACAGAGCTCCATGTGAATCAAAAGCCAATGTTTAGATATTCTATCTAATGGCATAGTATGGCCAACCAAGTTACCACGGCGTTAATAGTGAGCAGATCGCAAGTTGTTTTCAATTCCGAAATGTGTGTTGGGTTGAGCCTTAAAGAAATTTGAGGGCTATGACTGCGAAGGCGTAGCATTAGCAATTCAAAAGCCATCCATTAGTGAAAGTAAAACGGCAGGTCGGATTGCAGTGCCCTCACTTTTGCGTAATTTGTTATTACGAAGACAGCTCTGTAATGGAGTGACGTCCTAATATGTGTAGTGGCTGCATAAATACAGGAGCGTCCTTGTTGATGGTGGTGGTAGATGTACACATACAGGATTTCTTGTTTGGTGCACACAGCGTGAAGGATAATGGAGTGAGGAGAGGGCCGAGTGTTTTCTCTCGATGGCTCTTGATTCCGTATAATTATGAGTGTTGCTTTGTTTGCGTACCTTTGTACGGTGTCCAGTTTCATTGAGTTGTTAAATTTCTCACGTGAGTGTTTGAGTGAATGAATTTCAGTCGGAGGGCTGAGAGAGTCCGCGGAGGAGTTGATGCCATGTTTTTCGGGCTTGGTGGTGGTGAGAGTGTGGCCGGTGTCTTGCAGCCGAAGCACCAGGACCTGAAATCAATAGCAAATAAATAAGTAAATAAATGGCATTTGGATTTGGCGTAGCTACTTGTCAAGTGAAGTTGATTGCGCCTTGGAGTTCTGTGTCTATGTGTGTCACGAGAGGGGACGAGGTAGGCACAGCACACGCTGCTCCTGCCATAAAAGTCGCTATAGAGCCCGGCGATAAGGATGTAAGGACTAAGAGTGGGAATTGAATATGTCCTGCCATGCGGGTTGAGTTGAAGAAGGGGACAATGCAGTTCCATAAACATTGCCAACCACTAGCTGCACCTCTGTGCCTAGGAACAGGCACTGTGTACCTGTCCCGTCTGGAGAATGTGCCTTTGTAGCTCTTCTTCGGCTGCCGAGCAGGGAAAGCGCGCTGTGTGGCGAGGACGTGGCAGGCAGAGCCATAAGCCTCGCCAGCATACACACTCACACAAGACAGGTACATTAGTTTTATTGTGCTCCATTCTTCCATTCTATTAGCATTTTAAATGTGTAGGTTGAACAGATAGTTGCACATGGCATGCCATATATTCATACAAGTTCAATTGTCCACGGAATAAACTTGCGTTATGTAATGCGAAGAAATGGATGAGAGAAATAGCAAGTTGAGGCATGAGGACAAACTGTCTGCACGGATCCCAACAACCATTCCTTTCTTTTCTTGCTCTATTTACTGGGAACGTTGGAAGGTATGCAGCCCAAGTTCCTTTCCGGGAATTGCACTTTCCTTATGGATCCAACTGGAGAGGGACAGAGAGCTAACGTATTTAGCCGACTTTGTATGCACTGGACAAGGCTGCCCGCTCCCACACACACACACATACATAGACATACACATACATATATTACCGATACACACAACAGACATGCATATGGTAGGAAGTAGAAAGAACTATAGCCATGTTCTCGGTAATAATAATATAATAAAGTGGAGTAGAGAGCAGAGGAATTAAATGAAGGCAGGTTAAGCTATTGCACATTAAATATCCGCTATGAGACGGAACGGAGTCTCTGGCTTTGTCCTTTTCAGCTACATTTCTGTCTTGACTTATTCTCGTTTGTATGCACTTCCAGTCCAGTCCCTCTCCTAAACTAGGCAGACAGGTAGACGAGTCACTACGACACACTACAACAGATATAAGGACATTGCTACACACACACATGCATCTTGGCAGGCAGGGAGAGACGAAGCGCGGCGGAGGTGCTCTTGGCTTTCGCCTATTCTCTCCGTGTGCACGGAATAGAATATCTGCCTGCCTATACAGATAGGCACTTGACTAGTGCACTCGTCCAGATAGCACTCATTCCTTGCCTACCCGGCTCCTTCCCTCCCATTTTTCCTATCAACTATTTATTTTCTTTTCAATTCAATTTGATTCGATTCAATTTAGCTTATCACATCGCCATTCCTACCCATACACATGCATCTTTTTTGACCTATATGATATATCACTTTATAGAAATATTTATCAGTTACGAAGCACACCTATTTGCGAGCCACTATTCATGTAGCTCAGTGAGACGAGAGAGAGAGAGTTTATAAATATAAATTGCCCTAGCCAGCTCCTCGTCGGCATTAACTATGTACGGATGTATATATTTAAATATGTATACATTTCCACTACATAAAATTCAATTTAGAGACCAAACTGCAAGTACTCCATTAGACGAGCTGAAGCTAGTTATCTGTGCACAGCTATAGCCTCTTCATTCTTTTACATGAGAATTGAATCGAGTCGTGGGAATGAATCGACAGCCAGCCAATTCAAGACGACCGAGCCACCGACCTACCATCCAAGCTCAGCACAGTGGACTATTTATAAGGCCTAATGTACATAATGTATATGCATGGCTTCGTGAGTATCTAATAGAAAATAATACAGACAAGTTTTTCATTTCCAACTATAGCTACCTACTCCGCATGCTAAATCTACGGACGAGGCTGGCAGAAGCGTCGAGCTCGTTTAGATTGCAAGCGTGGGATTATCAGTCCCGTCCTGCCTTCCAATTTACCTTACTTATAGATTAGCTTTATTCATTTTGCATAGCTTAAGACTAATAAGTCCTCTGAACGAAGACGGGCTATACAGCAAAAATTCCCTCTCCCACTCCACTCACTCACTCACTCACTCACTCAATCAGCCGGGTTACTAAGGTTCACAATTCCTTTTCCCTGGAATCAATCATTCATGATCTATGGAGTGTAAGTTTTATTAAAGCTGTGCCTGAGAAGGCTTGTTACACACTTGCCTAGATCCACTAGACGTCTTCGACTAACTCAGCCTTGAAGAGTAAATACAAGGGGCGTTAAAAATATTCATTGTATTCTAATAAATTGGTTGGGCCAGAGCGGAGGAGGACGAGGCGAGGATCGATGAAATCAGCAACAAAAGTCAAATAGAAGAGAAATGAGCAGTGAGCCTTTTCTTTGTGCAAGGTGCCAGCTAGAGCCCTTCGCGCCTATATATCCCTTTCCGCGGAGTCAGGCAGGACTAGTGCAGGCAGACAAGAATATTAGGGGCTCTATTGCTCGGATGGAAGTCGCAATGGAGGAGGAAATGGTAAAAAGGAGAAGATGTTGGCTAATTTTCAGGAGCGGATGGAAGGGTAATGGCATTTGTGTTGAGTCTGTAATATGACGCCAAGATGAAATGATATGAAAGGAAGGAATAAGAGGAAAGAAAGTGAATGGAGGAGCGGAGGCCGTCTTACTATTTAACATGCATAATTGATTAATGCAGTCATGTATGTAGGGTGAACTCTGCTCTCGACTAATAACTTGTGTTTGATTTCATTTGGAGGTTGGCCTTTGCGTGATGTACAATTTCAGGGCAAATTAATAGTCTAATGAATTCCAGATAGTATTCCTTGTCGTTATTAGTCTCCTGCTCCTTCCTATTATTAAAATGCACATTCCCCACTAGCCCCACTCTCCCGTATAGCCACTTGTAACAGTCAAATTGTATATCTTAATAATGATTAATTAATGAGTTCGTTCTATGCACATTGTCTTATTGCTCCCAACGAATTTAATCAAGAGTAATAATGTTTCTCAAGATAGATGGCTATAGTACAGGGCCCCACTCACTACTAGCTGCTGTACTGTACATTTAGTATATGTCTCCCGATAGCCCTATACGCCATTATTAGCCTCCTAATAATACACATACAAATGCATAGTTGCATACTTCTTAGGCTACTTAGTTTGCCAAAAACGGAGTTTGCAACTTACAATAAGTGGCGTCTACTATTTCCGTGCACGTATTTGTTTAGCCATTTTGGATGGAGCCTATTTTGGTTGTATACGGCGTGTATGTGAGAGACTGTATAAATATTATGCTACGCTCAGCCGCCGATATGAAGGAATGTTCGCTCTGCACTCCTATAAAACCTAAACGGACAAGGATCGAGAGGAAAAGTAAATGGAAAATCGAAGCTCGTTGTTATTGCAGTAATTGGCATTCGTGCTCAAAAATGCTTGCAGCTCAGATGGCCTACCATACATCTCAGTTTCTAAAAGCTCTAAATACATCCAAGAAAAAATAAAAAATGCAGAAAAACTAATTACGTAGTAGTAGAAACAGGGAACTTTGGACTCATTACAGATCCCACTCATTTCATCCACTTTCAGGCAATAGTTGCAATGAAAATTTTCTCTTGTAGCCACTTTGAGTTAATAGACACAAAATGCTGTGGCATTGACCTTTTTCTTATTAAATTGGAGAGTTGCCTATCGTCCTCCCTCCACTTATTTTCTTGAGGCCCAATCTATTTCTTTCTTTCGGTGAAAAGTTTACAACGATCAATAGCAAAAGCTCTCGCAAATGTCGTGGCTGAAAGTAAAACGGGGAAATTGAAGCACGCCATCAAAAATGTAGGCAAGTAAAAATTGTTGGAGAGTAAAAGGCGCATAATTGAACTGATAAGTTGGAAATGTAGTAGATGTCTTATTTGATCACAATTTAGCCTTAAACAAACAAAGCGGAATCAATCATTTGCCAGGCAGCTGTAATTAAGAGCAATTTTGGTCTACATTTGCGAAGGCTTCTTCATTGCAGCAAGTCTTAATGAAAAATTCAGCAATGTTTGCAATTGTAATTGAGCAGATTTAGTAGTGCACACACAATAATCGTGTTCCCTTTTATTCTTTCAGTTTGCTTTTCTCCGTTTGATATGAATTAGAAAAGCGCTAAACGGAGGCTACAAAACCTATGAGTATGTCTATGCGAACTCACGAGCCGAGGCCTAACCCACATTCACATGGACGTACCACGTAACACAAACAAAGTACGTACAAGTATCTAGTTGCCAGCAAAACGAGGCGAAACCACCCACACTCAGCTCCTTCTATTATTGATAAATTGAGAAAAGACTCGTTTTCATCCATGCCACAACTTCCACACGAAATCGCCTACAGTGACTGTAGAGAAATTTTCAGGGAATGTAAACACGCGGCTATAATGAATGCAAGTAAATTATAAATAGCCCTGCGAATATTGGGATAATTCATTGGCGCAGATACCTAGGCATTTGTATATCTGGCCATCAAGTTATTAATTATGTTTTTACATCTGATGATGCAAGAGAAATGCTACCTCAGGATTTCTTTCGTTGGAGAGACGTGTATGGCAGGCAGGAGTCGTCAACACGAGAGTGGAATTGAGGATGTGGAGAAAGTCGAGGCAATTAAATGACTACTAAATAGCCTTAAACATTTTGGCTGGTTTCTGCAATTCAGTTTCGGTCTAGGCTCCCATCCTGCAACTATTATGCATGTACGAGGACCTACATTAGGAATGACTTTCCCAGAACCTTGGGATGTGGGGAAGATAGCGAAGAAAGATACGGAGGCTCCTACTAGCACTCACTACATAAGTACATACGTGTGTGATGAATACCTTTTGGGAAGATAGCACTCTGATATTAGTGGAGTATAAATATTAGATGGCTCCCTTCATTGAACTAATGGCGGTTCCCTGCAGCACTAATAAAATAACTAATGCAGTGCATAATGATAGTTAGGGGCTGGGGAATGATGAGACGGAGAGTGGTGGATGGTAATGTACATAATATATAATAAGTGTCACGTTGCCTCCCATTCCATTATAGCCTATCACATGGTAATAGTAATAATAGTATTTAATAATGGGAAATCAAACGATGGGCCTTGAAATGAAAGTCCTCCAATGGAACTCATATATATGCACTAATGAGAATAAGAGTGAGAATGAATATCTAACATTTGTGCGGAACTACAATAGAAAGTCAGGCAGCAAGGCTCAACGCTCTCTTCCTTCCCTCGTACACTTATGTAGATCGCATAGGGGTTTGCTACAAGAGAGAGAGAGAGAGAGAGAGAGAGAGAGAGAGAGACTTACCACACAATATCACTAACTAACAATCACTATAAAAGTTAGGAACAAGCGAAACAAGTCAAGTCAAGCTGGGGAACATTGCTTCCAGCTACTAACGCTCTTCCATTTACTTTTACATAATATATCATATATCTTCTGCCTCCCTATCCCAACCATATAGCTGCTGCTAAAGGGATGCTATAGATATATGCAGGAGCCACACTCGAGGCGGGCATTGTTACTGCTCGCTATGAGTGGAGAGAGGGACATAACACTCATCCATGCATAATACAGACATGGTCGAAACATTATATGTATTGTTACACACATTAAGTGCCACTACGGCCTCCTCCTCCCTATACATCCTTGCAAATTCAAAATAATATAATAGATAATAATATGAGAATGAGGGAAAGCAGGAGAAGGTCGGGCCGAGTGAGAGAGAGAGAGAGTAGCGGGAGAAAGACAGAGAAGACGAGACGAGGCACAGCTCACATCAGTTAAGAACACAATGACTACAAGAAGACTAAAACTACCATTCAATTTTATTGTATTGCCATTGCCTGCCACTATTGCTTTCCCAGTCCCACTAGTACACGACACGACACAACTTTCACCAGCCTAGCTCACAATCCTATCTAACTAAATATCTCTCTGCCTAGCTCGCCTAACCTGCATCGCCCAGTATAGAGAAATAGAGAGAAGAAGGGAAGGGAAGGGAAGAGAGAGAGAGAGAGAGCGTGGCGAGAGTCTTGCAGGGACTCAACAGAACACTTGCCGCTATCAAAAGTATCTCAGTGAAAAGTCTATCTAGACTCATATCTACTACATTACACTACAGAATAGTTAGTAGTGCAGAACAGTGCAGACGAGACTTCTTACGCCATTGCGTCACATGAAATAAAAATTCTGCTTTCACCCGTCCCGTCCCGTTTCATAGGAGAAGAGTGAAGGAAGTTGGTTCTTTTACGTCCTCTCCCAACTATTCAACAATATGAGCAACTATATGCATCCGATCTCCGACATCGCCCAATCCCTTCTTCGTCCCTCTTCATTCCGTTTGATTTCCAAAAGAATTTTCATTGCCTCTGTTTCCGCATCCCTCATCGCCAGACTTATTACATAATATTTAGTAGCGTGGCAATTTAGAATTTAGTCCTCTCTGTCTCATCTTTTGACTTTCTCATCATAAAAACCTCGAGCGCCAGTCAACCAGTCTCATCAAAAGAATTTCTATGGATCCAAACTCCAGCAGCCCAGCCAACCAACCACCCAATCAACAAACGAAACAAAACAGTCACCGAGAGGAATGCAAGACGAGAGATGAGAGAGTCATCTCATCCACGAACGACAAGTCCCAGCCTCGCAGGACGCAGATTAGTTGCAGACGGAGAGTAGGACAAAGACAACCAATCTCCATCCTCTCTGCGACACTCACATCACAAGACACACAATAATACAGCAAGGTAGATCTTCTCTCTAATGAAATGGGGGAGATCTCAATGTCGGCTCCCTCCGCTCTTCCAAACGGCGGGCATTAGCATCGCCGACGGAGGCGCAGGGAGGAATCAGGTTTTCATCACCTAATCGTCCTCCTCGCACAAAAGACAGCTCAACTGCCCTGCACAAATACAGCCTGGCCAGCGAGACGCTCTTCATTGCAATTGCTACACAAAGGCCCATTCCCCCAACGCCCATTCTCTCCTAGCAAAAAGTTATGAGGAGATAATGCCGAGGAAATGGCAATAGTCACCGACTTTGTTTTTCTCTTTATTCCCGACATCCATTCTCTTTATTTGATGACAGCCGACTGCACTGCCACCAGCTAATTGGAATCTTACCTTCTCTACGCTCTTACAAACCAAATATTTTCCTACTTCCATGGACTCACATTTTAAATTGCAAAATGCCTAAAACACAATGTCAAATTCACTTAGTAGATTACAACCATTGACTGATACAGACCTTGTACTTTCACATTTACCGGTTTCAGCTCTTTGATTCACAACAGTCTCATTATTAAAGAATTCGTGGTGCTCAGGTTGTCAGTGGTTATATACCTTTGTGCTCGCTTGCGGGAGACTGCTGGCTAATGCTAATGCTGCTAGCTAATCAACGTACACTAGATCATTAAATATATGCCCCTGAATGTATCATTTGGGCTTCACTTCAGCTTCACATCTTAGCTGCGCGATATTTTTAGTCTATATTGGATTTAAAACGAAAACAATTATCTATGGAGCATGTCATCGCAGAGCAATATCAAATCTTGGCGATTAAAGATCAGAGGCAAAGAGTGTAGTAAAATTAAACTTGGTTTCATTATTACGAGTCAATAAAAATTGTACTGGATGCCATAAATAGACTTTGCTGGTCCTGGCAGAGGCTAAATAAATAATGCTCTTCACTTTTTATGGCAGATGCTGAGGAGCAATGAACAGAGTAATAAATTGAAATCTGATTCTGATGCATGCAGAGATAATATTGGAGTCAGTGAGTCAGAGAGGCTTTTTGTATAATATGTGGGATAGTGAGGAGAGCTATGATGATGAGGATGTGCTGTAGGTAAGTAGCTCTTTCGTTTCGGCTAACAGTAAATTAGTAGGACATGGGATTATATTTATAGGGAAGGAGAGTGAAAAGCCAGAGTGAGTAATTACTATTGCTGGTAGGATGTGATGTGATGTATAGATGAGGAGAGGTTTGACTGGCTGCCTATTGCTGAGCTGAGAATGGATATCCTAATAATACTGCGATCATATGGTTTTTGATGAGGATATTATAGTTAGTTTCCTTAATGTTATGTAGTGTTAGTGGGGTAGGAAGCAATAACAAGTAAGCTATTATTGGGAGTTTACTATGCAAAGGGAAATTGAGTGAGTGAGTTCGTCTAGAGGGAATGAGCATGAGGAGGATGGGAAAGCCATTCACATCAAAGCAAATGGATGATGAGAAAAGAGGGAAAACAGTCGAGTCGAACGAAACTGGCTGACGGACATTGTGAGAGGGAGAGCCCTGAAAATATTTATGGCCAAACTAATCACGAAAGATCAATAATACATACATGAATAGTATAATCACGCTCTACAGCCATCTCCAACATCTAATATCTGTATTCAAATATTATACTATATCTCTCTCGTGGCACACACACGTTTCCCCACGGCTAGTCTCACTCCGCTCTCCAACCTCGCAGTTAATATCCCTGCACAGTTAGTCAGGGGCTCAGCATCAGGCGCCCTTCTTCTTTCCCTTTCTTCCACTTTCCCTTATTCCCATCAATGCCCAGAATTACTTACCTTTTCTCTATCCCTTTTCAAATCTCTGCCCCATGTCCATCGAATAAATAGATCTGCCCTGATTATATCCCTCTCTCCTCTGTCCTCTCACTCCTCAATGGCATAAATTCCGAGAAAAGATGAGTAGATGCCGTATTTTCTTGCAGCAGCGGGGGTCAGCCCTACTTCTCAACCACCGTACCCTCCCAACTTTATTCTCCACCGAACTCCGTACTCGCCAAGTAAGATTCTACCACTACTCACCTTCCTTCGCATCGTTCCAACAGCCTACCTACATTACATTACCAGTAATAATAATAATAATAATATATTTCTCTGTCAAGTATCACACATGTTTACATGCCAACTTACTATTTCGATCAAAATTAATTATACGGCTATTTTCAAAAGACTCCTTCGCAAAAGGTTCTTGGTGGTGATTATTTTGGAAGCATTATTATCAGCTAAAGTGCCTACTAGAGTATTATCCTAATCTTAATGTGTTTAAGTGGAATGCATGCACACGGACGAGGACGGGACCTAATCGCAAAAGTACAATTTATCATGTTGAGTCAAGTCGTGATGTAACCATATTACATCAGACTTGATCTAATAATACATTTTATCGGATACTTAATGCAATAAACTATGTGGATGTGGAAATCCTGTCAACGAAGCTGCAGCATTGAATGCAATTACGGAGCAGATACGTAAGTAGCAGGAGGGAAAGAAGAATAAATGGCTCCGAACAAAAATATTTCCTCTGATCTACATAATACTATTCTCTCATTTTGTATGGACGACAGAGAGTAGGAAAATATTTTAGAATCGAAAAGCATCCGTTACATACATTCACCATCAGACAGGCATTGTCTTGCAATATTTTCCTATTGGGCCTTTATCACTATGTCTAGAGGAGGTACAAATGATCTTTCAGTCACACAATATCGCACATGGCCTTGTTCTTTCTAGCATGCAACCTTACAAGAAGAAAAAAGGAAGGAGCCAGAAGTGCTCCTTTATCGAATGCTGCCAGCGAAAGTTGTCTCGACACAAAATGGACAGATATGCAAGTGAGGGCAAAATAGTGCAGTCGTCGGAATTGAACTTCTTACTAGGGCTACAAGAGAATGTGATGCCTCCCTGAAGAGAGAACTTTTATTTTGGAAGATCCCAAAATAAAGGCATCGCAAATGTTTACGCGTACAAAGTTCGTAGCTGTGTTAACATTTCACTTGTGAGCCTGTTTAGTTAGGGATAGTGACCTTATGGACGGGGAAATAAATATTCCCTCAAATTCTATGCGATAAATCCCTGGTTGAACATGCATGTTTCGTGAACTTTGACCCTGAATAATAAACGGAGAGTAATAGTGTCTCACTTCTCGATTTATGGCTACAAAGATGCAGGAAACTATTGATTGAACGCACTAGCATCATATGATATGAGGAATATAATTCTAGGTAGTTAGTTGCCGGAAGGATATTTATAGGGCCCATTGCGTCTGCCCTGCAGAGTCTTGGTTCGTGTCGGTTGTTATCGGTGAACCTCTTGATATTATTGTAATGAGGCTAAGGGAAGGGGCAGAGTGCGCGTAGTGAGGATGTCTGATTTTGTTTGGAGTTTTAATAAAAAGAGCTGTAATAAATAAGCGGGAGTGGTGGAAGGGCACGAGGAGTCCTGGGTCTGATCTGATAGTTAGAGTGCGGCAGTTGGACGGGAGCCAAATGATTCGGTGGAGGGAGGACGGAGAGTGGGCGACGGAATGACAAGAGAATCGAGTGAGTGATTGTAAGTCGTCAATCGTCAAGACGGAGAAAGAGAAAATGCTCGACTGAGGTGTTCTCCATTCCCGGCGGCTAATTTACAAACCGCCCGTCCGTCCCCAATTCCAGCATCCTGGCAATGAGTTTACACTTAGAGAGCACAAGGTCATAATGAGCTGCGGTGATGACATTAGGTGAGGTTAGTGCTGCACGGGGCTACAATTGCCGTGCTGACCTTTCCTCCAGCCACGTGTGTCTTCTCCACACTCGCCCCTACGAAACACTGCAACAATACTGCAATAGCCCCCCATCAATTAAACATCGTACTTGACACAATTTCCTACTTTTACTTCTCCTTTCAGTTGTAATCAGAGCGGCGAGCAAATCTCGCTGGGCTTTCCAGCCTCCCTCCCGTCAATTTTTGTATTCCACAGAAGCGTGGGCTTCGTTTCACACTTCCCTCCCAGCTACTGCCACTTTCATTCCAGGCAGGTTCGACTTGGAATAAAAAATTTCTTCGGCTAAATGTGCCATCTGAAAAGTATGGGTGCCTCGCCACCCGGACCCAACCCGCCAACATGCACCACCATCTCCATACTACAAATCCACTAAGCCAATAATAACAGCCATGAAAATGCGTCTTTTCTGTCCGCAGTCTTTGAACTTGAGCTTATTTACCTACTGCTGCTATTTCATTTCCTTTGGCCCTATATTTACCAACTAAATATACTTTCTGAATAGAGAGGAGATGGCGAAGAGCAGTGTGTCCCCTCCTATTTATACACGAAGGGAAAGCATAGGAAGAAAGCCCTTGCCTAAAGGTCGCATTTTCTCCCAGTGAAATCCGCTGACTAAAAAATGGGTTCGTGTGGAGTGTTGGCACAGAAAAGATGAAATACACAAAATCTAAATCTATCAATAGATTTGCTCTTTCACAGAGCTTGTCTTCCGCCTTTCAGAAATGCCATTTGAGTTGAGTTGCGTGTGTTGGGAAGGCTCGCTCCACCAGAGAGCCCAAAATAAAATAGCAAAGTGCGAACAGTGGCAGAGTTCTGCTCCGATTGACCCTTTTCTTCCTATTCAGACAAAGTCCACATAGTACGGACTCTCTCTCTCTCGACTTAGGTGTTTGCTGCTTGCTAGTAGCCGGAGACGGAGCAGAGGTAGAAGGTTATTTTGTGTTTCCATGTTGTATGTGTGTATGTGACATGACACGATCATAGAAAAACGAGTCAGTCAACAGAAAAGAAACGAGCGCCAAATTCCCCACTGAATTCAATATCCAAAGAATGGCATTCACGTCTGCTTCCTTACTTACTTACGTACACTTTTCACTTCCTGCATAGACCAAAGCTAAATGTAACCATCCTAGTCTATTCTACTACTCCTTCCAAATGGTGTCTGAGAAGAGCAGTGCAAGAGAGAGAGAGAGAGAGAGAGAGAGAGAGAGGCATGCAGCAGCAGCAGCTACAATAGATTTAATGTACACTGGTAATATCCAGATATGTTACATGAATTTAGATGGCAACGCCAAGTTGAAAGTTGAAAAAAATAGTGCAGCGTACGGGAAAAGGGCAAAAGTGAAGCATTTCCACTTTTCTCCATCTGTCTTGATAAGTTTGGAGTCTGAACAGAAAGGACCACAAACAAATGGAGCAGTGCGTGCATAGGATTCCTGGCAAGCAGCAACTGCCATGCATACAGCCGTGTCATAAATATGGCTATGACTGGGACAGATATTTTAGTCCAGTGACATTCTCTCCAAACAGAGCATTGCATTTAGCACGGAGCGTTGGTAGGCAGGGCAGATGCCCGTCCAACGTCAATCTTGACTGCATTCAGAATGGTGAGAAGGAGCGTCGGAGCGAAGAAAGTTATGCAACTGCGATGTGCTGTGGGCGGGCTGCACCGAGGCGGAATAATAATATATGCCTCAGAAAGGAACTATCAATTCGGAAATATTAATTGGAAAAATTCCGAGTATGTTGGCCATAAGAGCGAACAAGAATTTGCCTTTAGTGGGCCATGTAGCTAGCTAAGTCAGGTAAGTGCATATGTAAATAGTGGTCGGCTGGCGTAGGTGAATGAATTTTATGGAGCACACACGGGGAAGAAGTGAAATAAAGAATCCAATTGAAATGCGACAACTGGCGCATAAAAAGAGCTGCGGCAGTGGGATCGGCAGAACAAAGTCGACGGACGGACGGACGGACTGACGGGTTTGCATTGCATTAGAGGAATGCTCTCTCTCCGACTGTGTACACTGGCGGTGAAAAGAAATTTTGAACTTTCACTTACTTTGAGGTGGCAGGAATGTTTTCATCTGCAGCCATTCATTTAGCTCGTAGTGGCTGTGTCGGCCTCGCTTTCCTCATCCAGGCAGCGGCTACAAGAAGTAGAATTGCTCCCTGGCTTCCTTCGCAACTTTTTTGCGGTGAGTAAGAGCGGAGCGGGAGTCGTGTCAGTGAAAGTCGCTCCTCTTCCGCTTCTGATAAGGATTCCCTCCCCGAAGTTGATGAACTGGAATTGGAACAATGTGCCTGCCCCGCACACGAAACTTTGCATGCACTTCCCGACTACGTACATTCCCAATCAAGTCCTCGCCTAAAAATCCCTCCCAACTTTCTCTGTCCATCTCACACTTTCCCTCGGATACGGCACTCCGCACTTCCCATCCCTTCCCTACGGTAACTATGTACAAAGTATTTGACAAAGATCTGCTCCTCCGGCATATGAAAAGCTACGAACTAGATCTACGTGTGGCGTAATTATAGGAATCCTTTGGTAGGACGTTCACAAGTGACGCATTTGAGGATATTGCACGACAATAACAATCACAAAACACTTCTGTACGTATGCATGTACGTAATGTGTATGCATGTATGTAAATAGGTAGTAGTAACATGTACGTGTGTGTGTGTGTGTGTGTGTATGTGTGTGTGTACTTCTGTATTTGTAAGTACGAGACGGCCAGTACGACGAACTCCATGAAGGTCTTCTGTGTAGGTAGGTAGGTAGTTAAGTAGCGTTAGTGTTAGAAGTGGCAGTCCTCTCTCTTCGGAACAGAAGAGCAACGTTTGCAAAATACATGTAGTAACTATGAGTGGAGGACTGTTATGAACGCGTAGACATAAATATTTTATATCATGTCCTTTGTTGGCTGCATGCACGTTTGCACGAGTCGGCACGGCACTAGCTCCTACGGAAGTGAGTGAGTTGGTAGGTAGGATAGCATGTGAGGAAGAGGGACACGGAGATGTCCTTTCCCGCCGTCCAACAACAGAAAAGCTAAGAGAAGCCAAGTGGCAGTCTGAGGATGGAGAGGATGTGATAACGTTGGCCGAGTAGTTCCTTAGTGTAGCACTCTTGGATTAAGGTATTTGAATAGTTGCTCACTGACTGACTCACTGAGAACGAAGTAAGTGCCTACTAGATAAATACATAGACTATTTGTTTCCTCCTGCGTGTTGGTAACTTCATATTATTAGGATTGCTAATCAAGGGCTACACAAGTAGAGCTAATGCAATAAATACAGTTTGTATGTGTGCGTATGAATGCTACGGCCTCTTTAAAATCTGCGCTAATTTCTTTGTCTCTCCTTCCTACGCTTCAGCTCCTGCCCAGCTCCACTTGAGTAAAAGATACACGTATATCTGATTTATTTACGTATAAGTACATATAGATATAGATATATATTCATCTATGTATTGTATGTAAGTAAGTATATGACTTTTATTTGACTTGCTCCTATCTACTGAGTCCGTTTTTGGTTTGTTTATAGTATTAATACACAATCTGTTTCGGAGTCGACTGCTCCCATTTATTTACGCTCCTTGGGCTTCTTCCTTGGCTGGCCTCTTTTATAGCCACTACGTCTACTGCTAAGGAAGGTAGCTAGCTCCCTACTCATTCTTTACAACAAGTGTCTACTTATCTATAGCGACATACGCATCTAAATATGTAATATGCTCTAGCTAGAACTTATTCGCCCTTTAAATTTTATCTGTCTACACATCTGAGTGAGTAGAACCTACTCCCTACTCGTATAAATAACTTACTAATTCTCTCTATGGATAAAAGATGTGTTGGTTGCGGAAAGTTTAATTACATCCTTTATGCTCAGGTCGGAGGAGTCCCCGAGTGCTCAGCCTCGCCTCAGCCTCCCCATCGCCGCCAACAACAGAACTGAACAGGTGTGTGTATGTCTCTCTCTCCTCGACAATAATAAAAATAGAACCCAAGAACTCGCCGTGCACTCTGCCACGGAGCTAGAGGTCTCTGTCTTCGAGCATCGGCAGATGAGCACACCGTCGTCAAGGCGTACGATGTTACTCAATTGAAGATCAAGGATTTACCTACACGCACTTCATCTCCACTTGGTGCACGAGGATGAGAGCATTCCGTCCAGCGATAAATATTCTGTTTTTTGAGGTATTACACTTTGGACAGGGTTAATTAGCAGACGAGCCTACACATCTGTGCCACAGTATCCCTCTTGATAGCCCTCGTCAGGTGAGTCGCGAGAGTTCGGCGCTGTGATTCTAGCACCCACTTTGTTTTTGTTCCACACCCCGCTCATCACTACGTTCCCATTGCTCACATTCACGTTGTTAACGATGGCATTGGATTTAGCGTTCGCGCTCGCGTTCACGTTGTTGTAATAACTAGATTCACTATACACACTATTTTCATGGATGATTGGGAGACCATAGTCAGGTGGGTACTCACTCGAGTAGCCCATGTTACGGTAACTTTGTTGTTCCCAGTTCAATTCGCTATTGCTGCTCTGGTCTTCTAGCGTCGTCTCCTGCCAAAACCAACACAAAAGAAATACATTTATTCCAATGCCACCACACGACTTCTCAGACTAACCTCATTTACATTTTTTTCAGATTCTAAACGTGACCGTAAATTAAAGGCAACAACCAAGGTGTTCATACATCTACGGAAAGGAAAAGCATAAAAAGGTCAAAGGAGCATAGAAGTGAAGTTATGTCATGTAAAACATTCTCATATAAACGGAGTGGGCTGGAATGAACCACGCAGCAGTTACTACTACTACTTTGGTTGAGACATGGCACACACAGTGGCTGTAGTTGTTGTATGTAGGCATTGTTATGCAGGGACACATAGAGCTAAATAGGCCCTTTCACTTTGTGGATCATGTGATTTAAATACATTTTTTAGTCACTAACTGGCAGGAAGGGAAACTTTCTCGACTGTGTGCAATTCGGAGAAAGATAAATGGGGCACATGCCCACATGGTAAAATATGAAACTCTAAATTGTGTTTAATGGCAACAGTTACTTCAAAATTGTATTTGTCTGTGTAGAGCTGTAGATGCATAGATTTAGGCATAAACAACATTGGTAAATATTCCTTGTGTACACACATGAAAAATTCAAAGTTTACCTCGTTTCAATAGATATGCATCTTTAAAGAGGCGATTTTATTATTTGAAGTGGTGTAGAGGCGAGGACGGTGAGGGAAAGCTTTGTAAATAAATGGATGAGAGGAGGCCAGGCGGGATATTCGTGCAGAGCAGAGAGTGAGCGAGTGAGTGTGTGTGTGTCTGTGTGCTGTGTCATGATATTATGATCCGCTTCTTGGGAGTGAGTAAGTACACAAAATAAGTAAGTAGTAGTTGTCCCATGTACACAAGCATTTAGAGAGCCTTCTGAGAAAGAGGCTCGTGAAACGGAGGAAAGGGAATGCGAGAGAAAGGAGAGTTTTTCAATAAAAAGTGCCCAAGGAGAAAGGAAATACATTGGTAAATACTTTCCCTAAAGAATTTCTATGTCGTTTGACATTCCTATTTTTATTGTGGTATAACAAGAAACCTCGGCAGTTACATGAAAGCTATGCATGTATGTATATTGATTAGATTTGTGCCTTGTACCAGTTACAGTTAGTTATTCCAATCCTGCAGCACAGCCAGACTTCCAAAGAGCCACACTAAAAAAGCATGCCACTCACTCCCATATGTTTTGCCAACTGAAGTCAAGTTAAGTCGGGACGAAGAAGGAGCCTCGTCTCCAACACACACACACATGCACTCATATATACAGAGAAAGAGAGAGAGAGAGAGACACACAATGAGTGTAGGAGACTGTTGGCCGAATGGCTGTGTGTGTATGTGGGACTGCGGGAGTGAAAGGCGAGTAGTAAATTTTGGGGAAAGAAGGGAAGTCAGGCCAGCGGCCATTCACACATTCAAATCCGATTTCGATTCCACCTCATCCATCATGCTCTCCTCCCATGCATAACAATATACATGAGATATATGAGTGGCTACTTGCATGCACAATCCTTTCTCCTCTTTACTTACATTTCATCAATAATGGCTATGGGAATGGAGCAGAGGCTCCTAGCCTACTCTACTTACTCACCTCCGGCATGGACATCTAATGCCACATGGACGCTCCTTATTTAGCAATACACAACTTACTGCTCTTGTTGCATAATAAAATTTAGACGTTGTAGTCTGCACAGCAACACTCGCTCCCCTGATAAATACTTAAAGAGCACACACAATCCAAACATCACTCTCACTCCATTCCATCCATATCAGTCTCTTTCAAACTCCTTCTCATTATTTTATTTCCAATTCCCAATATTTCATGGCTCTGCCTAATTTATAAATGTAGCCAGACACATACAACCTGCATGTACATTTCTACGTCCAAGGACACTGCCTGAACAATGTCCATGTACTGCTTTGAATAAATCCAGAGCCACTTCCCGTCCCCCAGTTATAGAACAAGAAATGTAAAATTACAGAGCAGCATCCTCTCTTAAGGCAGCAATGTGAAAGTGGAGCCCTTAAAACAGACGTAAGTGAAGAGGGAAAGTGGAGAGAGAGAGAGAGCCAAACCACAAATTCCATTTCTCCCACATTCACTTGGCTTGTGAGTTTGGCCTGCAATGAAGAACAGCGTCAATGTCTATCCTATCAGCTGCCTCAAGATGTACACCTAGAGAAAGTGGGAGGGAAAGCTTTCACCGCCTGCCCTTTACTCACATTTCATTGTTTGGGTCAAAGATAGAGAGAATTATCGCTAATTCCAGTCGTTGATGTAGATATGGTGGGTGGAAACGGTGATTTCGGAGAAAGTGTACATGTGAAAGCAGAGTGTCGCTTTATCAATGCCCAGATTGTATTTCCTATCGCCTGCTCCCAACCAAGCAACCAACCACTCTACACATACACAGAGGGTTCTAGGAGCCGGGAGAAATCCGTATTTATGTAATATGCACGTATGCGACTATAAAGGGATGAGAAAGTTCGGCTGGATCGTATTAGGAGGGAACAACACATTGAGGAGAGACGTTTGTTGATGTGATGGAGAAATTGGTTTTGCTTGCATGTATGATGCGATGTGCCTTGCCAGACTAACAATGGGTTTCTACACAACCAGCATGAGCATTACCCGGCTACCACGAGGCCTCAACTACCACGAAAACCATCCGCCACTACTCTCCGTCCAAATTGCTCTCTGCCCTCGCAGCAGCTAACACTCTGCCCAACTACAGTCATTACGAGCAATGCGTGCACCAGCTCCAATTATGATCACTGCTCCGAGAGCAGCAACTAACTACCCAACAGCCTCATACTGCGTAGCCGACCAATGTGCAGGAATTACTTACTACAGCAGTTAGCCAGTCATTTAATTCATGCTCTGAGTCCAGGCATCTCACACGTACGCGCTATTTGTATACGAGGACGTTGGTGCCTGGCTCTTTGTGCCACACTCCCTCTGACAGGGTCATGGACGGTAGGAAGTTATTCCATGGATAATGAGTGAAGATGGTGGAGGAGCGAGGGTGCATAATGTATGAGGGAGGGGGAGGGGAGGGAGGCGAGGTGGAGAGTGGGAAGTGGAGGTCGGGCGGCGTGTAGGCTGCCTGCAGTTGTAGACGGGTGAAGTCTCGGGCACAATCTGGGTGGATATGGCTACGTGCTTTATTTGAAGAGCGAGGAGATGATACAGATACTAGGGTTAAGATACACTATAATGCAGCGTAATGTTATGTAAGTAAGCACGTTTGGACTAAGTATATTCCGCAGAATACGTAAGTACGGAAGAGGAGCAGAAAGTGCACAACTTGAATAAAACTTGAGCCGAGCCAACATCTCAGTATGTAGAGCTCCGTGAGTGCTCGACTAGACTTCTCACATTAGTTGAGGTTGAGACGGGAGTAAAGATTCGCCAGAAAAGTTTCGGGAGCATGGCATTCCATGCACGCACATGCAAACATATCAACTACGAATTCTCATTCATCTAACCTACTCTTTCTCTTATACACTATTATTAGAGCAATATATTATTTTATATTAGATTAGATTCGACTAGACTCTGCATAACTAAGCTCCAAATAACTAGACTAGTAGCTTAAGACGTAACGACCCAGCCAGAGACTCCTAACCCTCTCAGACCTCCTATTTACAATACATATAAGCCACTAAATACCTCTACTTACCATCCACCATTATCCTATGCCCATATACGGACTTCTCCTCACTCATACACTCCAACTCCGCTCACTACTCCCATCCCATAGCCAGAGCAGCGACGAACATGCCACAGACTTCCTAAACTCACTACGCAGTACTTTACTTATTTAGCCTCCTGTGCTCAACACATTTACTTCATCTTGGAATCCGGCTATGTCATATCTGATCCATATACGTACTTACACTCCCAACCATTGCAAATGGAATCACATCACATACTCCAGGCTTAAGTAACCGTATTTGCTCTTATGAACTCCCCCGGCGTCTAGCCAAATTCACGGATGAGGCACGAACTCATTCTTAACATTGCAATTCATTTCCGTTGCACATGCAATTATCTTATTCCTTTCAACCAACTCGCAGATGTGCTCCAATTCATTGATCAACTCCCATGTAAAAAATAAATACTCACTCCCATTTTTGCGCAGTTTTTGAAATCATCACCAAAAGGTTTCTTCTTCCGAGAACCTCACTGTAGTCAATAGCATTACTTTCTTCACTTGCATCACAACTCTAAAACTAATGCCTTTCCCTACCCTGCCACATCACATGAAGAATAGCTCCTCCATCCACTAACTTTTTATCCAGCTCAACTTATCAACTTTTCCAAATAAAGCTTAGCCAGTCAGAAGGGAATGCCACCGTGTAAATTAGATTGATGCTTTAGGCACATTTTTGCAGAACTGTCATGTATCGTAAGCCTGTTTAGCAAAAATTGGGCCGTTAGGTATTGGACATTTATTTTGATAAAGAAATAGAATGCTTAGAACTGTTAGCAGCCAGCAGTAGAAAAGTGAGTTCTGGACATAGAACAATAAACATCTTCAAGTTATTCCTTTTCCCAATCGGCTATAAATTTGTCAATTGTAGTCACGCACGTTAAGGAAGTGCCTTGAATCTCCTACAAAGGCGCAGCTAAGAAGGGTTTTTTTTTTATTCCAGCAGATTACCTATATGCACTAATTACAGTGAATACGGTGCACGAATACGATGTGTAAAGTCTGTGCGGGAGCGAGAGATGCATTTGTAACGACACTACCTACGGCTGAACAAAAATGGAAGAAAGAGAGTAGTGTGTGTGTGTGTGTGGTATGTCCTGTATAAAATGAGCGTTGAATAGCAGAAACTAGGAGAGGAAGAATGTCGAGCAA
>JAAAYG020004982.1:0-28285 GCA_009936455.2 Tomocerus minor
TGTGGAGACGGCTGCGGCTCCTCCACCGTCACCCCCGCCCTCATCTACTTCCCATCGGGAACGTACTTGATCAGCTCCCCCATCATCATGTACTACTATTCCCAATTGGTCGGAAACGCCAACGATCCCCCAGTCTTGCTTGCCGCCCCCAGTTTCGAAGGAATGGCAGTTCTTGACTCCAATCCGTACGGAAGCAACGGATGGAACTGGTACACCAATCAAAACAACTTTTTCCGTCAAGTCAGAAATTTCGTGATTGACACAACCCGCAACGCCCCCAGCAAAACCACCACCGGTCTCCATTGGCAAGTAGCCCAAGCTACCTCTCTCGTCAATTTGCACTTTAAGATGTCCACTGAGCCAGGAAACAACCACCAAGGTATCTGGATGGAGAACGGATCCGGTGGATTCATGTCCGATCTTAGTTTCGAAGGAGGCAAGTTTGGTATGTGGCTCGGAAACCAACAATTTCTTGCCAAAAATATCGTCTTCAACAACTGTCAAACTGCCATTTACATGAACTGGGTAAATAAATAAACTCATTTTTAATTCAATTACAATATTAACCTATTTCTTTAGTGTAGCGATTAGGTATAAGTGATATACAATTAGAAAAACTTTAGGATGTCCATTTTAATAACAATCAAAGATATTTTAATTTAATTTTTATGTTACAGAACTGGCAATGGACCTGGAAGAACATTGAGATTAACAATTGCGGCTTGGGAATTGACATGTCTGCTCCCAGCAACGAAGTAACTTCCGGAGTCGGCAGCATCCTCCTCATGGACTCTGTCATCAGGAACACACAAACCGGTGTCTTGCTCAACAACAACCCACCACCATCCCCCAACGATGTCTCTGGAACTTTGTTGTTGGACAACGTCCGTGTTGAGAACTCTCCAGTTGTTGTCGCTGATACTTCCGGACAGCGTGTGTTGGAAGTCAGTGGAACTACCACGATCGACTCCTGGGGTCGCGGTTCCGTCTACGAAGACGAGAGCGGAAACGGAGTCTACAAAGCCGGCTACCTCCCAGCTCCAAGGAAAAGCGCCAGTCTCCTCGACGGAGAAGGCCGATTTTTCACAAAATCTCGTCCTCAGTACGAAACCGTCAATGTCAACGACTTCGTTAACGTCAAGGGTAAAAATAACATAAATAATTTTGAATATTAAAAAATTTTCGTCGGTTTTCCTCAAAAGTCAAAATATCAGTGCTACCCCACACCATTTGGGAGTGGGGTTGTTATACATGTAACAGATCCCAAACTTGGGATTGTATACGATCCTTCAATAAGGGCTACTTAAAGATTCTTTAGTTTTTTCAAATAATTAATCGTGATTTTTCTTCGACAGATAACGGTGCCCGAGGTGACGGAAGAACCGATGACTCCGATGCTATCCAAAACGTGATCAACCAAAACGTGAATGGCAAGATCGTCTACTTCCCAGCTGGTACATACATCTTGGCTAAAACTGTGACAGTCCCACCAGGCTCCAGGTTGATTGGTGAGACTTGGTCCATCCTTATGGCCAATGGCGCTGCCTTCCAGAGCGAGAACAACCCACAACCGATGTTGAAGGTCGGAGAGCCTGGACAAACTGGCTCTGTTGAAATCACCGACTTCATGTTTGCCTCCCAAGGAGCCCAACCCGGAGCTATCCTTGTCCAATGGAACATCAAACAAAGCAGCAATGGCGCTGCCGGTATGTGGGATTGCCACATGCGCGTCGGAGGTACCACCGGATCCAACCTTCAAGTCCCACAATGCCCCAAAGGCGGCAGCTACAAACCTGAATGCGTCGGAGTCCACACTCTCCTCCAAATCACCCAAACTGCTTCTGGATACTTTGAAAATGTATGGGCCTGGACCGCTGATCACGACTTGGACAATCACGTAGAACAAGGACAAGTGACCATCTATGTCGGCCGTGGTGTCCTCGTTGAGTCTACCGAAGGACCAGTCTGGCTGTACGGAACCCAATCCGAACACAACGTCTTCTACCAATACCAGCTCGAAAACACCAGGAACGTCTTCATGACCATGATCCAGTCCGAAACTCCCTACTGGCAACCCGGACCACCAGCCCCACAACCCTTCAACCCCAACACCGCCTTCCTTGACCCAACCTACGCCCACTGCGCCGCTGGTGACGCACAATGCCCCATGTCATGGGCTGTCCGCGCTGTCCGCTCTTCCAACGTCTACATCTATGGCGCTGGTCTCTACAATTTCTTCAGCAACTACGATCAGACTTGCTTGAACACTGAGAGCTGTCAAACTTCCATGGTTGACTTGGAAGGTAACTCCGACTTTTACATGTACAACACGAACACCAAGGCCGCCGTCAACATGATCGTCGCCGACAACACCAGGGTACTCGCTACATCCGGTAACAACAAAAATGGTTTCTGCCAAACCATCAACGCCTTCCTCGCTCAGGCCTAATTCCCTATCTAAGACTATCTAGAATCAACCTTGCTACATGCATTAACCCAACTAACCATCACGACGGCCTTAAGTCCACTAGTCTTTAAATGACGTTCAAAGGGAATTCCTCTTTTCTATTACATGTCACAAACAATTTATCACTGAATATTGTTATGATATCCAGGGACTGAAATTTTAAACGTAAATAAATAAAAAATATTTTATTAAAAATAAACAAATCCAGGGATTTTTGTTTCGCAATGGATTTCTTGTTCTCTCTTGTTGGATTTCAATTGGAAACATGGCATACAGTTACCTCATTTGCATTATCTCTTAATTATTATGCATGCATCGTACTCTTAAGCAATTAGGTTATATTTATAATATTATAAATATATTATTTAATAATATTATGTAATTTATCTAAAGCTTGATATGATTTATGAATGAATGAATAACGAACATGATATAGAAATTAATTACATTCGTTCAAAACTTAAAATGCCATTGCAATATACATATAGCATTACTCGCGTCTGTGATGTCCTACTTCCTACTTACATGTATCTCTCTAAGTATTAGTTTCAAGCCTTCCAGCCAGATATGCTGCTGGTGCGGTGGCTGCTTGACAATGTTCACAGTACAATGTGCATTGGTAAAAAATGTAGAGCATTAATAGTTTAATTGCAATCAGAATGGCAAAACACCTTTTTTGTGTGTCAATGAAGGACACTGTTTTGGAGAGTCACGTACTTGCAGTTATTTTTGTGTAGATAATTAATTCCTCATCGGTTGATGCTGTTTGTAAAAGATAGAATGTTGGAAGTACATATACATATATCCAGAGTAGTATGCTTGAGTAAAAGTGTCGATGCTACTAATAATTATATAATTGATATCTCAAACTCAAAATCGTAAAAAAGTAGTGAAGCGTAAACACTCCAAATTAGTTAGATCAATTAATATACAAATAACATCAAAACCAGAATGAGATTTACGGACAATAATAATAACTCATATCAACATAGTGCAATTAAGTAGAGAGTATATTGTTTTATTGAATTACTATAGATAATAACTTCAGGTGGGTATAATACGAGCAGAGTACCATTCAAAATCTACTTGGCACAAATCATCAAATTAAGATGATTTTGTAGATATCAGAAATGTTTATGGTAGATTATATAATATTTATAGTGTTAATCTTAATCTTACACACTCATCTTTTCTCAGTTTAATTCTTAAAGAATCGTTACTTTATTCTTGAAAGTATCAAATTATGATATTATTTCTGTTATTAATTTACTTTTGAAATATTGTAATGGGCAGTGGCAAATAAAAGCCATATATATATCGACAGGTAAAAAATGCCAATTAGTTAGTGCCCAAATCAAATGTCTTCCGCCAATATTTTTACTAGCTATCGTAAATATTCTCATTCTTTCCACATTATAACATCAAAGATTTAATATGACATCTATTAAATGTCCGCGGTAGGAAAGGAAGAGTCACTGAAGACACTAAAACTAAAGTTATTACTTGATGTATTACCATTTTACAATTAGGATTTTAGTGGTAGTGGTGTAACACTCATTTGCAGAATAAACAATTGTAATTAATCTTAATCACCCAAGAACGAATGTTTATCATTTATATACAAGAAGAACGGTGGAAACAAGTTTTTCACATAATATTTGTTTTGTAAAATATAATTACAAAATTCTG
Organism: Tomocerus minor; assembly: GCA_009936455.2. NCBI lineage: Eukaryota > Metazoa > Arthropoda > Collembola > Entomobryomorpha > Tomoceridae > Tomocerus > Tomocerus minor. The sequence continues at coordinate 4,157 of JAAAYG020004982.1, forward strand.
CCTAGTTTTCAAACTAGCTATATTAATTAAGAACATTTGCATCTATCGCAACACAAAAATGTACATAAACCTATTTGAAACTATTTTAACCAAGTAGCAGATATAATAAACTAGTATTTTTTTATCCAATACTTAAATCATTTTATTCACAGCAGTGTAAATAACTACTATTATGTACAGTAGTAATAATTCTAAAATTTTATAGTGCTACAAAAGCAATGATGTATAGTATTCACTGTCACATTTTACTACTCGAAATTACGAAATACAATTTATCCCTAGTCGCACTTACTTTAACACTATACTGACTCTATGGTTACCTTATCAAAAAACAGAAATACAAAAAACACTGTAATGAATACAAAAATTAATAACACAACTACATAGAATTGAACGTCAAGAATATTTTGCGCTACACAACAAAAAGGATATATATTTTTGTATGGAGATGATCTAGTAAGCACTAAACAGCTCAACTTTTATATAAAAAAAGCTGCAGAAAGTGAAGTAAACATAATTATCAAAAACAATATATATAATATAATTTAGTCTGAGTATAACTCTTCAAAAAAACTTGAATTTTTATGTAAGTAATACTTAATGTGTTTAAAAATTCCAAAGTCACTTAAATGTTTTCGCTCATGGCCCTGAAATACTGAAATCTGACACAACAAAAAAATATTATCATCTCCATTTAGGTGAATAATTTTCTCTGTACGCTGTGTGTATTAGCAATGCAAAATGCAGTCGACAGAAAACGTCTCGTGAGGATGAGCAGACGCGTAATGCTTTTTAACGGCAATTTTGCTTTTATAAAGTATTCCACAACTGGCACATTTATAGGGACGCGTGTCGTTATGCGTTGTAATATGTCTTTTCAAATTCCCACTTTCACTTGTCGCGTAGTCACATATTGGACAAAGAAATCTTTTCTCTCCAGTATGTCGATATATATGGCCTTTTAAGCTAGAAGAGTTTGAATATGCTTTTTTACACACTGGACACTTGTAATGTTTGATTTTGGAGTGGGTCAACAAATGCACTCGAAGATGGGCGCTTTGTCGGAATGACTTCTGACACTTGTGACATTTGTACGGACGTTCCCCGGTATGACTTCTCATGTGAACGGTCAAATAGTTGTGATGGCAAGTGCTGTAATCGCAGACGCTACACTTAAACGATTTTGTAGACAAAGGATCATACTGCTTCTGTCGTTTTATATTTCTCACGAATTTTGAAGCTACAACAGGATCAGGAGTCTCTTGAATGTTATTGCTGGATAATTTCGGCAACGGAACTTTTTTCCGCTTTATATTCAATAATGAGGACACAGAAATATTTCGCCTACTAAAAGAAAATATATAAATAAATACTCTTTATATTTTCATTTTAACAATTAAATAGTTATAAAATAATCCATCAATAATTTTCAAAATGAATATCAAATAAAGATATGTTCTGATGGTTAACTGTTTAAACACAACAAACTGCGTACTTGTTGCTAGCCGCCGGTGGAACTGGTTCCAACTCCTCAGGTTCCTCACTGTTGTCAGCAAAATCAGCATTCTCAAAATTATCCATTTCTAAAGTTGAGTTAGTGTACATTAGATTTGCAGCACTAATGAAGGCTTTTCGCTTACTCCTTCTGCTAACGTCATTAACGATAGGTTTGCCATCACTTCCAAACTTCAGTCCTGAAATATAAAGTTACGTTTAAATTAATTGAATTTTATGAATGTCATGTAGGCAAGTAGCCTTACATACTTTCCATTGACAAAAATCCGCGAATTCCTAAAAAAAAAGAAACTAAGGATTTATTATTCAAACTACATGAAGATTTTCTTAACAGTCATAGATATAATGAATGATATTCATTTATTTTAACCATCAAATAAATAAATAGCGTAAGCGCGCGTAATGTAAGCGCTCCTTCCCAAAACTTTGGGAAAGGAGCGCTTACAAATAGTTTTAAACTTTTACAGTTTAAAAAGCGTAATAAAAGAAAAATAATGTAATTACGTTCAATGTTGACTTTCAAATCTGTTTGTGCTTGATGTTCGGATTTTGTAGGACTTGGACTTTCCTCATGGTGGTCTTCAGCAACGAAAAATTCTTCGATTAAACTCCTCTGCACAATTTGGGTTGAATCAATGAGAGGGTTTTCCGGATTATCTATCTCGACCTCCTCGTTATCATAATAAACAAATAAGTTGTCATTTTCCGAAGGACCTGGAAGTATGCTGTCGTCTTCATCATCGCAAATTGTGTCATACATATACTCTTCCTTTAAACAGGCAACATCCAGCAACGGATAACGTTTGTCGATCTGGGTAGAATTCGGCGAAATTGTAATTTCTTCTTCCTCTTCATCAATGTCAGTAGCATGAGGAGAATTTGATTTTGGCAGCAGATTGAAATGCTGCGTTAATTTGGAGATGTCAATTTCGATTGAGTTTCTATCCTCTGGAATAAATTCAAGGGATGCACTAATTTGAGAGCGCCGATGAAGAACTTTCAAAGAAAATACAAGTAGCACATCATTAACTTGTTTCTGGAATTTTTCCAGCTCGTCAACAATTTGGGCCAACTCCATAGAGCCGTTGAAACAATCATCACAAAGAGCCAGCTGGTTATTTTTGGCCGATGGCTCCCAATCATCTGTCAGTGTTTCGTGTAAATGTTTTTTGCAAGTACTGAAAATTTTTTGACAGACACTCAAGGGTCTACAAATTGGTTTGTCAATTAAGTTAAAACAAATCAAACACGTGTGACTTGCCATTTCTTCTTTACTCGCTGTAACAGTGACGAATGGATCTTGCTCAGTCTTCACAGTTCACAGATTTGAAGGAAAATGACAGGTGACAGATAACTCTTGAATGCAAGTTTACAGTTTTTCGAAATCTACAATAGTCATCATTAGTATCGTCTCGCACTATTTGTTTTGGCTGTGTTAGATATTGATTTTCGTTGTTGAATAATGATCATCGCGGTGCCGACAGTCAACAATGCGGAGTTTTGTTCACCACATACAATTTTGACTAACAATCAGCAATGATATCATGACATGACAGGTAAGAGGATTTAGAGGATTTGCTTATATTCGACAAAAAATATAACGACAATCACTGTTAAGGTTATTTAGAATAATGTTTTGGGTTTCCTTCTTTGATGTTTACTTCTTTCCTTTCAGACTCCCAACGAGGAGGAATGGAGAAGTTTGAATTCACTTTTGAAGCGCGGAAAGCTCTTGTCTTCAGTTTATTATAAGCAGTAGCAGTACCTACTCCAACGAAATAGACGGAAGGCTGGTGCATGATATGATTGGTTTGTTTGCCTTGTCGGATGGTGCATGCCAATGCTCGATTTCATTTGCGTGAAGTACTAAAAACATCTTTTCAGCAGTATGATTATTTTTATTATTATATTTTCGACGTTTGAGACATATACACAAGCGATGTGACTGTGACAGTACATACAGTAAAATTAGGAACTATCAAATTCTTTTTCAATTCTTAGTTCTTAAACTTTTAAATTAATTTATAAAAAATCTAAATTAATGCACATATATTTGCGTATAATATACGCACTTATTACTAGCGTACAGATAGAATGGACAATCAATTCAAGGACTCGAATCCAGATTGACATTATTATGAATCATGCATAAAGGTCGCGGTCGGTATTATGAAAAAACTAATTGAAAAACCAAATAATATTTTTGAATCAGGATAATATAATATATTTTACTGATTTGACAAAGAGGGAGTTTAATTTATTGGTATCTGGGTGTAGCATGATCAATATAATCTGCCTTGTGTGAAAATTTCATTCCAAGTTTTTCGTGGAATGCCATAGACGAGTAGTTTTTAATTTCTACACAACTGCAAGGGAAGGCTCCTTTAAACACAATTTGTTTCATAAGATTTGTCATAGCCAGTCGTGCATATCCTTTTCCACGATGCTCTTTTAATGTGTGCAGCAATCCAATTACTCCGCTGTCATTGATGATAACCCCACTGACGAGTTGTCCATTTAAGTAAACACCTAATGATTCCCTTTCATCCAAAAGCTTTTTAATTGCTTCGTATGTCCGAGCAGTAGAGTATTTCCAGTTTTGACTAAGAAATTTTGCCCCTGCATCCGATTGTAGTCCGTTCAATTTTAATTCCTTTTCTGGATGATCACAATCACAACTAAAGAAGTAAACGTAAAATGGTGTTTTATTATTAAACGATTTAATTTTGAGAGCCAAACAGCGTATTCAACACAAACACATACATAATTGAAAATATAAAAAAAATAGTTAAATGTGCGATTTTACTTAGATTCAAAGTGTTGTCCTACAACTTCAGACGGTTCGCAGATGTATATTTTTGTTGGAATGATAGTGGTACAGCCAGCGTAATGAAAGGCACTTATTTCAGTTATCAACGGAGATATTCGTCTCTCTAAGGACACAAAAGAATAAGGCTCCTTCCATTTTATCACTGAAGAATTTACAAAAGCCGCCTTTACTTCTTCCGTTATTTCCATGATCGGTGGAACAGATATTGAATATCGATTTCCCAAATCCTGAAAAAATAGGAAAAGTAATATTATGACAATTTTTCCTTTGATACATTTCTTGTCAACTATAGTAGGTTCCAAAGTTGCTTTAATTGCAAAGAAATGGAGGTAAAAGTCAGTTATGGGTTCCGAGAAGGTAAAGGTGAACTGAAGCATATTTTATACATTATTATCTGTAAAAATGAAATCCTTACAAATCGATGGTAGACAGATACAATCCAAACTGAGTCAACATCTTTCGAATCGCCTTTGGGTTGAAAAGTGTAAAACTGAGTATCATTTTTGTTGGCCTCTTCTCTCAGGACAGCCATGTTATATATCTAAATCAAATAAAGTCAGTAGCTTTTGCAAAAATATGTGTAATTATTGTAATTCAATTAGTAACTTGACAATTTGACAAATTTTGATACTAAATTGAACATTTTGACTGGAAATGCTCTAAAAAAATAGCACATAGGATGCAATTAGATAGGCAATTAATTATAAGTAACTTTGTTTAGATAAAATCTTACATTTGACGAAATAGGAAGTCGGGTCTTTAAAATTGGTAAAATAGTGCGTGTGTCAAAAGCTTGTTTGAATGGATAAATAGTTTTCAGTAGATCTTGCTCTAGTTCTTGTTTTTCCATTATTTGTTATTGTTATATTATAATACAATTAGCAAAAGATTAAGGCTTATAATATTATTTCTTACTCTTACTATTTCGTTTAATTTAATGTCAAAACTTATTGTGATTGTAACATAATAAAATGAATTGGATTATATATATAAAGAAATGATACTACATGACTTTAGCACAATGACTTGGCTAATAATTAATGAGTTTATGTCTGCCTCCACAGTTCCTCGCATTATTTTATTGGTATTTAAATTAAATTAATTTAAATGAACGTATTATTTATCCATAGTTAAGTATAGTACATCAAATCCACGCATACATACAGAAATGGATATAGTAGCTCATCTCCATCAAGTAGCTTCATATTGTATGTAATTGTATGTAACCAATGCAATACTACAATATAATAATAATAAAATCACTTTATGATTAGTATGATTACATTCATTTCATAGTATTTTGTAAAAACTTTGGTTATATTGTGAATAGTATACAAGTTAAGTATAATAATATTATACGCTAATGGCCCTAATAAATGGACCCTAACATGACATGTTACTCGTATACTTAAAAATCATGCAGTCTTCTTAAGTACAAGAATAGGAAAGCAGCAGAAAAACGGATTTCACAATTTATTTTAATTGAGTTGAATATAAACAATTTTTACAGATAGGCAGCCATGCAGTTAACTATTTTGGTAAACTGTCTCACTTTACTGGTCTCAAATTTTTGTCTTTTTTATTGTTAGAATAGAATTTAGAACCCTTACTCTAAGACGAATCATTCTAATTCCAATTTACAGCTCATCCTCTACATTTGTTTATAGCATCGTTTGTAAAAGGCTATTGGGTTGAGTGTAGTGCTCAGTTTCTTGAAACAACAATAGCATTCTGCTTTCTCCTAAGGTATATATATGCGGTGTGTATTGTCCACGTTTAGTGGGAATGACGCATATTTAATACAATGAGAAATAATACATTAAACTGTCATAACTAAATTAAATTCGTGGAGGTATTTCTATTATATAGACGAATTAATCGCTTTAGGTTGACGCAGTTCCAAATTCCAAATGTTGAGTTTTTATTTTAAGTGGATTGATGTTTATACAAATATATTATGACTAAAACCAATGCAATAATGAATTCGGAACTATCTCTCAATCTCCCTATCTCAATTGTGTATGCCCAAGGTCCACCTACCTTTGACCTAACATCGAATCAATTCTTATGAAGTGCCTTTGAAAACTACAATAAAACTCTTAGAAGGGAAGGTAAATACATTTCATCCCGGCGGACTATTATTTTAACTGTTACTATTACCATCGGAAAAAAATTACGCGAAATAGCACTGCCATTTTTTAGAGCAGGGTGTCTTTAGGGATTACAAAAATTTTTCGAAAGAATTCATAATTCACCCAGACGCTTAATTAAATTGAAGGGGTGAACGAGTTTTCTAATTAATGTCGGTATAAATCCATTTCTTTTAAGCAGGTATTCAAAATTGACAATTCGACGAGAACAATAAAGTCATAAATTCAGTCGATTGTAATGAAGTGGAGTGACGCAAAAGAGAGAGCCGGTGACTGGGTATAAAAAGGTGCGCGAGTTTTTTTCGTTAGTCGTCTCTCTCAAAAGCTCCATCAGCCAAAGACAGCTACAACACTTCAAGGAAATTTTTCTTACCTTCGGTGTAAGTTCTGCTTTTTGGTTTTAATTTCAACACATTAAAGCAGGCTATATTTAATCTCCTTGGGTTTCAATTCCATTTTTCAATTTTCCAGGTCGAGTCCAAAAAATGAAGATTTTTCTCGTTGTTGCATTACTCGTCGTCGTAGCTAAAACTCATGGACGGCCTCAGTGGCATGGAGGCCGAGGAGTAGGATATGGCGGATCTGTTGGACAATCCGGATATGGTGGCGGTCCATTGGGCCATGCGGGCTCCATAGCCACTGTGCCTTCTCCTGCTTATGGGGCAGCTCCTGGAGCCATTGGTCAACCTGGATTAGCTGGAGCCTCGGGTGTCGGATATGGTGGATCCCAGAGTGTCGGGTACGCTGGAGCCTCGAGTGTCGGATATGGTGGAGCACCGGGTGTCGGATATGCTGGAGCCCCGGGTGTCGGTTACGCTGGAGCCCCGGGTGTAGCACCAGTTGGTGGATTGGCCGGAGCCCCAGGTGTTGGCTATGGTGGAGCTCCAGTTGGAACACCAGGTGTCGGCTATGGTGGAGCTCCAGTTGGAACACCAGGTGTCGGCTATGGTGGATCTTCAGTTGGAGCAGCAGGTCTAGGCTATGGTGGAGCTCCAGTAGGAGCCCCAGGTGTCGGCTATGGTGGAGCTCCAGTTGGAACACCAGGTGTCGGCTATGGTGGATCTTCAGTTGGAGCAGCTGGTCTTGGCTATGGTGGAGCTCCAGTAGGAGCCCCAGGTGTCGGCTATGGTGGATCTTCAGTTGGAGCAGCAGGTCTTGGCTATGGTGGAGCTCCAGTTGGAACACCGGGTGTTGGATATGGTGGCGCTCCAGTTGGAACACCAGGTGTCGGCTACGGTGGATCTTCAGTTGGAGCAGCAGGTCTTGGCTATGGTGGAGCTCCAGTTGGAACACTGGGTGTTGGATATGGTGGCGCTCCAATCGGGGGACCTGTTGGCCAACCTGGATATGGAGCAGGTCCATTGGGCTATGGTGGCTCCGTAGCTGCTGTACCACCTTATGGAGGCTAACCTGCAATTTATTGTTAATATTCAATTGACCAGACTGACTTTCTAAACTGTACAACTTTTTGTTTGAACTAATGTTGTAATTTAATCATTTTGTTCACGTTTTTAACGATAATAAAAAGTTTAAACCTGAGATTTTATAAAAAATAAGGGCTATTTTTAAGGCCAAAACCTTTCTTATGTGTAAATATGCGTTAACTAAATATTTCATCCAAGCATAAGCATTGATGAAGATCACTTTCATTCCAAAATATCTGAAAACCACGAAAAGGTATCTTTCTGTACTAGTCATTCTACATGGATGGAAACAGCTTTAGACAGCAAACCTATCCCAAAATATGCACGTTAGGAGTTCGGACTAGGACTATGGGTCTCTGATGGAAATGGCTTCCTAAAGTTTCACAAACTGACTGCATTGGTATTGACAAAACATTTTAGTTTCAGTTAAAAAGTATGAATTCCCTTATAATTGCCTCATCCATACGAGAAAATTTTTAGTAACAAGCACAATTCGTTGTGGTTTATTCCACTGTAGCATTTTAAGATTTGTAGAATTCTTCATTGTGATGGGCCATGGATCGGCCCAACTTAGTATTCCCAATGACATGGTCTCTATCTCTTGCAAAGTGCCATATATAATAATAAGTAACTGAGATAACAATAAGATAACTTATTGTAATTAAAATTAGGTACAAGTACAAACGGTAAATGACTGTTTATTCGGGTAGTTGGCATTTAACAAAACGATTAACTGGTGGATGAAATCAAGCTGGAAGGCATGGGAGAAAGCGACCATTGGCGACACATTAATTTATTATCCTCAAATTGTTATTGTTATTGGATGTGAAACTTGTGGCTTGATATAACATTAAATAATTTAATAAATGAAAAAATAGTCAACAATAAGTAATACAATAGCAATTGAATAGAAAGCTAGTACCTATACACGTTCAGCTTACATGTTTTATTCTCCTTAGCCTATTCCAAATAGAATTAGCCTCAATTTATGACATTATATAAGTTGACATTAAACAAAAGTTAATCCATATTTTCATTATGTTATGCCATAATAATTAAAAAGCATATTGGGTGGCTTTTTCCATTATATATTGACATTAATGAATTGACTGCATTAGTTACATGTGGGTCTTAATTAAGAAGATTGCGTTAATTGTGTAGTTCAATACATTAAAGAATACCGTCATTGTTGTTTCCCTATTGACAGGATAAAATGGACCAATGGAAACTCTTATAGGGCGAAAAGAATCAATTTGTTTTCTTACTGATTTCTGCGGTAGGACGCAACGCCAATGGTGGGCAAAATACAGGGACTGGGTAAATAATTGTCCACATCGAGTTAATATAAAACCCAATGACACCACCTGCATCAGCGATATGTAAGGAGCAAATAGATACAGAGGCATCCCCAATTCTTTGAACATTTTGATCGTTGCAAAGTTACAGGCTACATTTATGGACGTTGCAACACCCAAATAAATGGGCAGCCCAAACCGAATGGCTGAGTTGAAGTATTTATTAACTAAAATTAAATTAATGTACATTTTTCTGGAGAAAATGAATGCCCTGCTTAATCCAAGCAATGACTTTACTCCTTTTCTACAAGATAAACTGAGTACCCAGTGGAATGTGGTGTGAACGTATAAAATTACAAGAAAATTAATAAATACGACAGATGTGATCACGTGAATCAAGAAATATTGATGGGCAATAAATAATGGTAGAAAGTAGACTAGGCGCATTATCATTCCCGATGGTTTCAACACATGTATGAAAATATGTATATCTGTTACAATTAATGCAAGTGCCACAACAGGGGTTCCTAAAATAGCGCTTGGAAAACTTAATTTCAGTCCCAGTCCAAACATTTTCATCGCAGGACTCGCTTCGATTTCCCTGGCGTCTTCGGCAAATCTTTCTGTAATTAATTAATCAATTGGTAAAATCAATTACAAAAATATTTCTAATGTCTTTGTTCCATTATCATTTAAAAATAATACTTACGATGGTATTTTGTGTCAAATTGCATTATGTTGGTAAACACAAAGCAAATTTCCTCGTTACAAAGGAAAAACATTACATAAACCACCAAAGTGAATATCCCTAATATAATAAAAATGAAGCAGATAAAAAATTCGGTTATGCTCATAAACGGTTCCTTGAGAAAATTCTGAGCTAAAAATATGGAGCAAGAATAAATATTTATAAGGGAAGTGAAAATCATAGCACAAAATGTTAAAATTCTCTTTTTCTTTTGCACTGTCGGTCTGAGTATCCTCTTTTTGCTGTCATAATCAAAAAATCCGATTTTTAAAGTGTCACAAATTTTAAAGAAATTCTCAATGCAATCACGAAAATTTTTGGTGGTCATTTTGACCTGATTTAAAATAGTATTATGCTATACGGAGCTTTAGATTCAAGATATATTATTTAGAATAAAAAAGTTTTGAGCACAGGGCTGTCAGAATAGGTAGGCAGTGTTCAACATGCTACGTGTCACTGGATGGACGCCAAGTCGCCAACCCAGAAATAAATATTATTATAATGCCAGTAAAGTATGGCTCCAGAAAACTTAGATTTTGCATTTTCAATCTAGCCAAGCGGTTAGTGCTGTAAAATGAGAATATTACGTCGCATAAACAAGTATAGCATTTCTAACGTTTTCTTCTTTACTACCACCTTCTATAATGATAATGTTCATCAGTAATTCGGTGTTTATATATTTATAGACATTTCTTTCACTTAATATAAACGAAAAAAACAATACTTTCTTTCGAGGTTGGCTTTTGGATTGGCTTCAGTATGGCATGCTACATGATTGGATTTCCTTATTTTCTACGTAAATTCAAGGAAAAATGACCAGCAAGAAAGTCGTCAATTTCGCCAATATTATATTATCAAATCCTGGATTACCTAATTTATTATTCATTAAAATGTTCCGCATGAGTGAATTAATGTAGTATATTTTACATAAATACTAATGCCAATAGGTTTAAAATATCTAGCTTAAACCATGACACTGCACTTTCTATCTTAGGCATTCCATCTGCAGAAATTGCGACTGAAGCTTTTCAAAGCTAAAGTTAGGCAAAACGTATTTAATATCAATTACAACTCCGGAAGGACAACGGATTGTCAATTCTCTGCATCGCAAGCAAAATTTCTGAGAACTTATTCATTTCCGCGAATTAATTTACTGCATTCAGTGAAAGGGCGGCTCAGAAAAAGACTTATTTTGAACCTAATATATGAGGGGCTAAAATTTAATACCAAAATATTATATAGGTACATATTATATTCGTACGTAGCGCAAAAAATGGTTTTTACCGAAAATAAGTGAAATATAGTCTAATATTGCTCAAAAATCGGACGTAAATTTTGGCACCCCGAAAAGTACAAAAATGAAGTTGGGGGGGGGGGGGCATATTCCCCCGAAATTCTCAATTGTCTCAATTTATTTTATTACATAAAACATAACATAATAATGTCTAGTCTTGACTGGAGCCTTGTTGCCCTTGTTGACTCAATACAAAAATATTATTATTCAGAGTTATTATGTGTATTACTGTCATTTGGGGGTCAATAGGAGGACCCAGTTCACAAATGTGGTCACTGTGACTACGGGGTCATAAGGTCACTGGGGACACTACTATCCCTGGACAGAATATCTTCAGAACCAGATGGACGCATCGCATGTCCTTTAAACTTTCTACACATTGTCTAGAGGAAGCTGTTGATCTACAATGGGGTCAATAGGTTAAGGTCCTATTACTACATCATTATCACTACATATATATATATCCCACTTATAGTTTATTGCCAATATGTAGTTACGGTATTCGACTTTCTATCTATATAGACTATAGACCATGTAGCTGTATTGTCCTTCGATAGACAAAAGCTTCATTGCTTCCGATTTCGGTTTCCATTATTTTTGCCACTTGAAAGCAGTTGGCCTTGGCCAAACAATGAAGCCTTTGTCTATGGGACTTTAGAAAGTTGAACACTTAGATGTAGCGTAAAAAACATGAATGCAATATTAATTTTAATCGCATTATGGTCTTTCTCTATATCGGCAGATGATAAACCATCATTTTTTGTACTACTAGAATTAAGTGGTAGTAAAGAATGACGAGAAAATCCTGGGAATTTTTTGGCTACATTATTATGGTCTAAGGTCGTTCGTGGAACAGTTTAATTGTCACTTGAATGAAGTTGAACTTGAACTTAAAAGTTGAACTTATGTGTACATAGGGGCATAATGTAATTCGAAATTCCCGTCCAAAGAAATCACTGTACTTTAGCTACGTGATTAATTTGCTCCAAATTACCTTAAAGTGATTTTCTTGGCACGGGCGAAGATCTTATTGACCATTATCATCACGAACTCATGCCAGAGTTCATTAGGCTCGTAAAAGTCCTATACACACTCAACTCTAATATGGTGGTCACACTCTCACAATCGTGGATTCTTTAAATAGTCAAGAAGCAAGTTCAATGCTCACGTTATCAGGTATCACACGACTCACGACAGGTACACGCTCGGCTGCACTTATAGATGCGCACTGGCTGTTTGATAAAAGTGTGATATGGGGTGATTGTGTGATTGTGTGATCCATGATCCATCTTAACAATTTCCTACGTAAATTCACATTTCAAGGTTTCCCTTTTTTTCACATAATTAAAATGAATGAAAATAAATATGCTTGAGCAATACTAGCGTAAATAAAATACACACGTTGCCTGAAGGTATTGTTTAACGGATATTTTTATTCAGTTGCACACTACATACTTGGATTATGACAAAATTAGGGAAGTCATATAACTATACAAAACTATTTCTATTGCCACCTAATTACTTTTCTTAGGTTTTGGTTTCGCAATGTAGGAAGAGTAAAACAAACTTGAAAACAGGTATGTGTAGCTCACTGAAAATATGAATATTATCACAATAGAACTCAAGGAGCGATGGCACTCTCCCCCGGTAGCTAAATGGAATGAAAGAAAAAGCATTATTAAAATTAAAGAAGACAAACTGCAATTATGGTATGCCAGCCCAAATTATATAAAATTTAGAGGATGAAACAATATTAAATTAACCAAACAAATCGAATTAAAACAAATGAATCCATATATCAGGTACATATGTGTATAGCATGACCCGATGAAAATTACACTCGACTTAAAAAAGTATTTGTAAAAACAGTTGTTCACGAGAAATATCTTTGATAATAAATGAAGACTTTTTGAAGAGGAATTAAAAATTATATGCAGATATACAGTTTTATAGAATTTGATGTGCAGTCCTTATCAATTATCAAAACATCACAACTATTAGTTAATTATCAAAAATTGATGAGCACTCAACGGATAGGGATACTAGTTACTAGTTGAACTTTCTGTGTAGTTAATTAAAATATTGGAGAATAGAAAAGTATAGGAATAAAGTATATAAAAATGATTACCTAAAATATAAATGGAATAGCAGTTGACAAACAGTGATATTATGAATTGAAAAATTTGACAGCTGGTAAGCAACACGGACACGAATCTCGGTATTTTAATGTCGACAGCCTGAAATTATCCAAAAAATAGATCAAATTTTCGGATTAGAAAAGAATTAAAATGTCGGATAAATTTCCCTTACCTTTGCTGCAAAGTATGTGTACATGATAGAATGAATTATGTAATTCACTGATCCCACGTAGCGATTGACCCCTTCTCCTTCCGAAAACATGTAAAATGTGAACCAACACATGGTGATGTGGTGATACCTGATATAAACAGTACAAAGTTAGCATGATTATAATACTTGCTAGAAAAGACATCGGAGCTACATAGCACACATATGCATAATGAGGTTACTGGACAATCAGTAATTGTAATATCATGGACTTTAATATATATGCAAACTTATTGAACTCACCAGTGAAGAAAAATGACGGGTTTCTTTCGAAGAACCAATAAAATAGTATCCCCCAGTTCAACAATTTTTGAAAGAGCAAATAGAAATCCCCAAAAACTAGTCGGGTGATGTCCTTCCCTGTAAAAAAAAATTTTAAATTCACAATTTTAAATTCACAATATTTCCTTATAGGTACGTTTTTCTTACATGGAACATGCAGAGTGGTAAAATCCATCAGGTTGGCTTAAAACTCTGAAAAATTCAGGTATGGTTCTTAGGACTCCACAAATAGAAAAAATAGCCAGGAAACCATTCCAAACGAACAAAACTTTTTGAAGCTTGAAAGGTTTTCGATTTTTCATCAACTGAGGACCCACAGAAAGAAAAACGTAATAAATGGCACATATTAATGCTATCGCAGGTAATTGTTTTCGGCTCCATAGTCTCAATTCATTTCCATCAAACACCTTTTCGAACCAAAATGCTTCGTTTTTGTCTAGCTCTTGGGTAACCCAAGGTTTTAGACCATACGAAATAAGTCCTTCAACTGCCATTTCAAATCCCGACGAGAGAGCACAACAAAGTGTGAGGATGCACTAGCTCAAGTTCAAGTCTAAAACTGAATCTAGGTGTTCGTGTCCAAGAAATACGACTTATTTATATAAATTGCGTTATCTATTTCCTCACTCCTTATTCTGATGATATCTGACACAATATCTTATTATATTGGCTATCATTAGAGTACTATAGGGAATTCTAAACAAAACGATTTCGTAGTGCGTGGGAAGAATTTTCCCACTTCTAATGAAATTGCCTGCTACAGTGCTACCTTTTATTTCTTTTCGTTTATCATCACTACAGTAAAATCTTAAAATCTGAAAATCATTTATTTTAAGCTCTATCTAAGCCAAATCTATAATATATATATATATATCTATTTCCATGCTCCAAATATACTGAGGAATGTACTTAATTTTAGTTTCATTGTGTCTTTGTCCATTATTTATACTCAAATAAGTAAATAAATATTATTGTTTATATCCCTATGCTACATGTTTAGATCTACCTGTCTGTAAAAATGTGTGGTCTGAAAACGCGATATGGTATGGTTTATGGTACGCGTATGGTTAATTATGCATTAGTTCTGAAACGCATATTTTAACAATGTTCGGTTTTTGGGTCATTGATTTTCATCAGTATCACTCCTTTCTTGTATCACCAACAAAATAAGATAAGGCTCTAAGTAAGTATTCCATGTGCGTGCAGAGTTTATGGTTATTAGTGAGTGCGAATTGCCAACAGAAGGGCTAACTAACTATTAATTCTACTCTGCATTGTTGTGAAATGTACTGCGATGTATTAGGCGTTTAAAAGTTGTAAAAAACTCAGCGTTACCGTATTGTACTTTTTAACCAAATCAAAATATAGAATGCACCACAGTTAAAGTCAATACCAGCTATAGCAATTCATAAAGGTAATTATGGTCAATGATCATCATTGATCATACAGGATACATCAACATTTATTTTATTATAGCTATTAATTTTTGGACATTTACGTAATAAATATTCTAAACTGTTTCGTTTTTTGGAAAAATAAATAAATTGCGCAATTAACTAAAACCGATTAACGAATTTTATTTATGAATTTTTTCCCCGTTACTTTCTAATTAATGCAGTAAACATTTTTTAATCGTATGTTAAAAAGGCAAGAGAACGTCTTTAATAGATAGCAAAGCGGTGATTGTATGATTTAAAATGCGAAAATAAACAGTGATTTCTAGCAATCAATGGAAAGGACATTACTTGTTTTCTGAGAACTTTATTAGTCAGGGCAGGAAGCCAAGTTTTTGAAAACTTGATGGAAAATGTAAATAATCTGATCCACATAACTCGGTTTATTGATATTTTATGACCTTTTTTTAGCATTACATATAATGATTATTGACAAGAGAATAACATTTCTTTAGAATCTTTATTAGGAATACAAAAACTGAGTTGTCATAATTAATTTAGCGAGGATATCCTTTTCTATTCGTTTTAATTCTACATTTGCTGTTTTTACGAAAAATTTAAGCGAAAACCCACTTTGCAGTTCGTTAATAATGGTACAGCAATTCAAAAAACCATTTAGATGGCCATGGTTTTTTGAATTGTTGTACCATTATTAACGAATGTAGCTTACAAAAATATTCCGACATAAATGCAATGAATGCCGTTAGTGCAGAAAACATAAATAAGTATGCTATCTTGACAAATTGTTCCATTGCCAGAAAGGATTCTTTTTCCTTTGTTTTCTTCGCCCCATTAGTCCTATTCGTTTTTCTGGCGTTTGTGTTTAAAATACGAATTGAGTCGCCTTTCCAAAATACCAGAAGGCCATTTTCAATGAATTGTTGCTGATGTTTATCTACAAACACTAAACACAAATAGAGGCTTTTAAGCAATACGCTATATAATAAATAATGATAATACTTCATGTAGATTACCTTTAAATAATCAAAAAATAAAATGCGTTGATATCTTATTTAGATCTAGGTTTAGTTCTTATCTGTAATACTTATCCATTTTACCTGTAACATGTGGGAAATGTTTCGAAACTGCGACGCTATTAAAGCTGGAAAATAAATGGTCCTTAGCAAATCGAAATTGTCTTTCACGTATATATCTAACTGCTCCTTTGGTCAAAAAATTTGAAGATGCAACACAGGCATATTGACCCTCTTGGGTTAGTGTGAGACACTAAGTGAAAGATTAAAAAAATTAAGTAGGGCTTATTATTGCAGTAATTATTATATCTGCGTAATTGTAATATTATTATTATAAATTACTGTTGTGTTAATTCATACTTTTGAAGAGTCATCAATTTCTTCTAACTTGTCTACTAATTGTCGTACTAAAGGGATTTTGATCATTTTATTTAAAGTTTCTTCTTCTGAAAAGCCTTTAACGCCATATGTTATTAGTCTGTAGTGGGAATTAACGAGCTGGTGTAAAGTCTCCGGAGGGTATTCCAAATATGGTTTTAAAAGTACTGAAATAATTGAAGATTTAAGTAGCGAAACCGTAACAAGTTTTGATAGTAACCAGGCACAGAGTAAAATCCTGACTTTACAATCAGAAACTATTTTCCTAACTTGTTTGTTGAAGCTAATTGCCTGTTCAACAAACGGACGGAAGATAATATCCCAAAATTGAGTGTTGAATTGTTTTTGGAAAAAAATGAGCGCTAGAAATACGCTCACTGTCGTAAAAATATAAGCAGCCCGTGAATAAAAATCAAATGCTTCGACAAAAAATAAAATGTGAAAACTCTGGGTTTTTGGCATTGAAGTAATGAAAGTAAACTTTTCAAATTCGTAAACTCTTGTGAAATCAATGACGCGACTGCGATTAGGCGTCAATGTTGCAGAAATTATAGCATGACCAGAGCCGTTGATTAAAAGACCAATCGTCCCTTCCCAGTATCCCTTTTCATCAAAATGTGTCCCTTGTTTTCTGAAAGGAGTCGATATTATTTTCGGTGTTGCATTCAGTCGGTCGGTTATTTCAATGATACTTGCAGCAGAAAAAGGAGATCGTCTTGTTACTCTGTATTTCTCCAGACTCTTGTGATTCAAAGTTTTGTGAGTCTTGAAAACTGGAAAAATCATTGGATCTCCGTAGAAATTGCGAAAAATACGACCTGAAAGATTTTCCTGTTTTTCACGATATTCTTTTCCAATTTTGTACTCAAATGCATTGAAAACTTTCCCCACAATGTTGAACATGTAAATGCTGTACAGTTTTCTGTCATTGTACCGAATAATAAAATATTTATGCCTTAAATACTTGATAATTGAAGGGACGGGTGCCATTTTCATAACGTTTGGAGAATTTCCGAAAAGGAAATGGAAACTGAAACGAAATCCCCCGGGTACATAAGAAACCCAAGATTCACTGATCGTTTCTTCGTCATATCTCACTAAATGATAAGCAACAAAAGAGCAAATCTGAGCATGTCTAGGATATATTGTCCTAAATCTGCACTGTTTTACATCCTTTGTAAATATTTGTAGAACTAGATTTTTCGGAGGTTTAATTCTTTCCAGTGGGCAATGCACTTTTAGATCGCAAACATAAACACTGGTACAAATTTTAGGATTCGCCACTTCGTCTTTTGCTCGTCCTGAATTCCACAGAAATTTCACTAATTGTCTCACCTCATCACACTTAACAAGTTCCAACATGGACCCAATAATTACGATAATTATGATTTCTCTGCATATATATAACCTTTTCATTTTATGCTGCTCAATAAAAAATCCTTCACTTCTGAGTTCTTAAATTTTATTATTTGTTGGATCTACAGTTTCAATTTGTGGAAAATGGGTTATAAAATTATCATGAGTCATTATTAATAAAAATATGTAAAAACTATGTACATTCAAAAATACACAATAAAACAAATGCGAATGTTAATAATGACTAATGACACAGACGAGAAATGATAACCCGATTTTATAAAATATTCAGGAAAACTGTAGGTAAGTGGTAAGTCGGATCGTACTTAGTCAGAAGTGTCAAAATTATAGTTAAATATAGATTAGTTATATATTAAGAACTACTAATTAAGTAGCGGCTGGCCTGTGTTATCTGAACAAACCTTTAAAATATTTTTTTAATTTAATTCGGTGAAATGAAACTTGAATTGAGGTGTTTCCTTCTTTTTAAAAAATACTATTCAAATGAAACACTATAATTTTTTGCGGAAGACGAAAGAAGTTCCTTAATTAAGGAAATGTGTGCAAAGTGTAAATAGGCATGCAGTGTAGACGTAGAAGGTATATTTAGATATTTTTACTAAGTGTAAATAAAGTAGTCGCCCATTAATTGCCATCTTACATAACTTTGTTTGTTTAGCTATATTTTATATCTCTCGCGTGAACTAAACAGGAATAAAAATGTCTGCAGGACAAGAGTAGTTAGTAAATATTCTTTCAATCGTAGTTTTTCTAACGTACTATATGTTTTTAGCCCATTTACGCTAACAAGGGTTGTCATTGTATTAGTGCCACTAATACAATTTAATACTTACCTTTTAACTAGGCTCTTTTGCAATTCTATTTACACGTTTACTATACAATGATACAAAACTTTTTGTCACGATAACATCACATTATCACAATTCTCATTGGTAGATAGTACAAGTATTTGTTGGGGTTTAATAGAGGTGAACGCTTCGTTTCATTGCTATCATTATTCAGTAGTTACTACTGTATCCATATAATAATAATAATATTATTTCCGCATTGTTATTAGATACCGCTTATTTAAAAAATGTCATTTTTTCAGTCGTTTCACAAGATTAGATCTTGAACACAGTGAACAGTATAAAATTAGTTTCCGGGGCAAGTTTGTGGTATTTCTTTTAGTTTTTTTCCAGCATTCTTTGAATGATACTTTTCAACACAAACTATTTCACTTTTATTCAAAAATGGAAATAAATGGCAAACACATTATAACTAAACTTCTGTTTCTTTTGTTGTCCTGCTTTTTGTGCACCTTAAAGCAAAGCTGCTCCTAGTTTTAATTTATAAATAGTTTTAGTTATATGAGCAGTGAGTTTCTTAAACTATTAAACTGCAATGTCCACAGCAGTTGACATTGTCATGAATAATTTGTTCATTTAGGTATATTCAGTGTTGACGCTAATTCTGGAACGGTATTAAAAATTCTGCGTAACATTAGCAGAATCATACTCACACTCATTAATAATTAAGTGTCATTTGCTCATATCTCATTTGTTAAGGATTAAAATTCCTCGTGAAACTAAAATTGAAATGAAATTTTCCTTTCAAGATGACAGAAACAGAAGATAATATTATTGTTGACTTCCTGGCTTTCAATGAAATTACAACTGGTCCATCAAAGCTATAAACGCAAAGTTATAAATAAATTGCCCTGTGGCTCTATTAGCTCTTCCGTGTTGCAAACTTCCCATTGATATTACTAAAATATCATTCAACTCAATACGAATTATGAATCAAACAGAAATACCCTTTAAATATTAGGGAAGCTGTTTAAAACTAAATAAAAAATAATTAATTCAGTAAAACAGAACAAAAGCATAATTAGTCAGTGTCATGAATAGGCATTAAATTTTAGCGGATGGAAATCTCCCCTCCATCAACATTATGTTTTTGGGATACGATTCTTGCATTTCGTTGATTTAGTAATTCCATTAATTAATTTAGTCAGTAATATATCCTTTTAAACGATTTATTAATAGATAAATGATCATATCATAGATAACTTATTTTTATTTCTACAATAATCGAACATTGTAGAATTATTAGAATAATTATTAGTTGTTTGAACTAGGTTCAGGGAAGCCATTGTTTTCAATTACTTGTTTCAGAAAGAAAGAAGAATCCTTTGGAAATCTAGTTAACTCTGGATCCGTAAAGTTGATGTATGACACTCCGAAACGTTGTCTATATCCCAATTTAAAACCATTGATACTTGACTCAAATATAGAAAACAAATATTTTGTCATATTTTATAATAGTCAGTTTAGAAAATGATTTTCTTACGTATAGCCAGCAGTCCATTCAAAGTTGTCTAAGAGACTCCATGCAGCGTATGCTTTGATATTATTACCGTCTATTTTAATGGCTTTGAGCATTTCATTGAGATATCTCATATAGTAATTCACTTTCTGGGCGTCAATAACTTTGTTGTCTTCCCAGTCAGCAGCTCCGCTTTCCGTGACATAAAGTGGCAGATTGTCATATTCATTACTGATCCAATTAAGTATCCTCCTAAATCCTTAAAAGCAAAAAACCCAGATTACCCTTAAGGTAATAATATGCCCAAAAGAAATATTAAGTTTTATTTTCTTAATGGAAATTGCATTAGGTTCATACCCCATGGAACTATTTTCAACCAGTTTGCAGCAGTAGATTCCCACGATGGATCGATCCAAGTGGCAGTATTACTATCTCCATCGTGTCCAGGACTGCCGCCCTCCGCGGATTGAACGTAGGTACTAGTGTAGTGATTCAAACCGACAAAATCCAAAGTGCCTTGAAAATAAATGTCAAATTGAAATCTCTATAGTTGGTGTCTTTATGAATATTAATTCACAACGTAAAATATAAATTTTGGATATTTGGAAATTGGAATAGAATATTGTAATTTACGAATACTAAGTAATACAGAGGGGATTTTATTTGTAAAGAGTTAAAATATCTAAATATGTCTGCATATTATAATAGTTTTAATTTTCTAATACCGTTGATAATCCAAGTCCATGCAGGATCGAATGAAGGGAGTCTGGAGGTGTTTCGTCCTTCAGCAATACTTTTTTCGTCTATTAATTGTCGCATAATTGGAGGGTACTCTCCACGGAAAAGGGGATTAGCGAACCATCCATACTAAAAATTAACATCATTTAATTTTTTACTACTTTATTTCATGTTGGTATCTTTTGTGTCAGAGATCATAACTATACTATAGACTTGTCAGGTAGTTTGGTTTAAATACTTGAAGTTGTCAAATATTAGATACAGTACACCACTGAATAATAATTATTAACCTTGAACTGTAGATGACGATTAGAAGCAGCGACATCATCTGGATTCTCTGGATCAGTTGGTTCATGCCAGTCTGAGTTCAATGCGATTCCGATTAGTCCTTGCTGATCTTGTTTAAATTCGTTTTCATAAATCCGATATGCCAATCCATGGGATTTAATAACTGTATGGACGCATTGGTATGGCAGTTCGGCAGGCTCACTGATTTCCGGAGGGAACGTCTTTTAAAATTGAACCGTTCATTATCAAATTAATCTTGTAGATTAAAGTATTAGTTCAACATAAATATTAATCATCCTGTTCAAATGTTTTTCAAACTCACTCCTGTACTCCAGCCGTACATGCAGAAGATGTACGGCTCATTGAAAGTCATCCAGTGCTTCACTCGATCTCCGAAATGTGTGAATGCCAACTGAGCGTAATCAGCAAAATGTTGAGCAAGCTCTTCATTTGGCCAACCCCCGATGTCCATTAGTCCTTGTGGCAAATCCCAATGAAACAGTGTCACCTAAAACACAAAGTTTTTCATTTCAATGGAACAACGTAGGTATCGTAAAATTCCAAATTAATCTAAATATTTGTAAGAGTTTACCATTGGGATTATGTTTTCAGCTACCAAGGCATCGATAAGATTATTGTAATAGTCGATTCCAGCTTGATTTACTCCGTCTGATAATTTTCCTGTTGGAACGACTCGGGACCAAGCAATTGAAAAACGGTAAAAATGAGCCTATGATTCAAAAAAGTCATTTGGATTATAAATGCTCGATAGAAAAACGTTTAAAACAGTTTATATTATTTGGTTTTGAAATCAATACCCCCATCTGTTTCAACAATTGGACGTCCTCTTGATATTTATGATAGGAATCACAAGCCACATCCCCAGTGTGACACTCCATTATTTTACATGGAACTTGATGGGAGAATGTGTCCCATATGCTCGGACCCTTTCCTACACAGACAAACAACATTATTTATCTTGGCAATCCGCTGTTACGTTAATATTTAACTTATTTCTTTTTCGGATTTGACTTCAAATGTTTTTAATTGCATGATATTTAAAACTGAAAGGATTCAGCTAAATAAATTTAATCCTGATTATTGGAATATTAAATTACCGTCAGCATCCCAGCCTCCTTCTATTTGGTAAGCTGCGGTTGCAAAACCAATTAGAAAATCTTCAGGGAACGTATCGTAGTAGAAGGCGTCTCTTTCTGGGTCATCTAATGGCTGAAGTGACTTGGGGTTGATATTCTTAGGAGGGACTGAAGGGGGGACTGGAAAATGCTCCCTAAAGCATTGAACAATTCCCAAATTAATACCTAAAATTACTAAAAGCGCACAAGAACTTTTGAACATCGTTACTAATTTCTCTGCGGCTAATGAATGGAAGGATCGAGCGAAGGGGCTGGAATGCAAAATATCATTATGTGCATCATATATTAAAGCAAGAAGTTCCGATAACACGGTTTGCCGGTCCTAATTATTTAGTTAGATAAAGAGGATTATCTGCCTTAACACACTTTCACAGAAAGCCAGATCAATTATAAATCCAATGATAAATCATACACATGAGAGGAAAGAACGATTGGGATAACATGCATTAGATATAAATAACATAATAATTTCTATTTAATTAATTACATAGACACCAATGAAAATGAAGTATAAGTATATCCATCCAGTATTATTGCAGTCATTAAGACATAGGACTGATAGAACAAGGCTAAAATGAAAAACGTGTGTATTATCATGATTCTGAAAATTAAGCATTTTGTCGTTTGGGGTCTGTTGAAACTATATTTTCAACGAATCCTGGAAATGTTGCATATTTCAAACCTTTCTAATATTTCATTTATTCTATAAACTTGCAAGTTCTAAATTCTAATTAATTACTTTCAATTTTATTTATTTGAAACTGAGGTTCTAAATTTTAGAATAGCAGTAAGAAGTAGTAAATTACATTTTCAAGTAAAATCTAAACTTATTTATTATCCTAAAATCCTTGTCGGCTTTCCTAACTTTTACAACAAACTCAACTGATCATGAAATTGTGCATTTCGTGTTTCTAATTCATAATTATCTACGTAAATGAAAATTGAGAATGGAAGCTCCAGGAATAAAGTTTAAAATAGTACAATGCACACTTTGCGATAAAGTTGCTGACTTGACAGTGAATAGAGAAAAATATACACATCTTTTGATATCTCAACTAATTCCGTTGAAAACAGAAAGATTTCAAAAGGCCGTATTTGATTTTTGTACGAACTGTATAGGATTATTGGATACGTTAGACGAATTACAAGAAACGATTCAGCATATTATCAAATGCATTAATGAGAAAAAAAACACAATTAAATCAAAAATTTTAGAAACTGAACTGAATTCTGAAGATATTGATGTTAAGAATTTTCGGAATTTTGCGACGGAGGGTAAGCAGTACAATTGGAAAATATCATTAAATTGTATAAGTGATGATTGACATATATTTTAGTTTAAAACTTTTTTTCATGATCTTTAGATTTTTGCCCTCGAGTTCGGATATGCAGGAGGGATTCGTTCCAAATAAAACCTAAAATAGTCTCAATAGTCTCTCTTGCAAGCCGAAAATCTGAGGACAACGATTTTCATTTCGGCGATGGTCTTGAATATTGAAATGATGATGGCCTGGGATGCCTTATTCCTTATGCCTCAGAAGTAGAGCTAGGTGCGGTTTATCCCAAGAGGAC
>JAAAYG020004994.1:11384-28279 GCA_009936455.2 Tomocerus minor
CACACTATGCACACACGTACAAATAATAATAAATACTAGAGAGATACATATATGGTAGTGTTATCTTATTATTAGAACTTCTGTACATTTACGATCATTAACATGCAACACCATTCCGCATGCGAAGCTGTGAATTCATTTCCAATTCAAGTACGTTATTATTATTTACACTTATCCATGTATATATACAAAAGAGAGATAGATACACAAGTTAGCAGTGATGAACCGACGCCCTTGTGTCAGGAAGTATAAATCCTAAACCATATATCATACAAAAACACTATTTAGAAAATCTCTTCGAGAAATTTCCACATTTACTCCTTCAGCCGTCTCTTATCTCGTAATCATTAGCATTGCATATATTGCACTACTGAAGAGAAGTGGTAAACACTGTTCCAAAACTCATATCTTATCCCCCATTCATTTTCATTTCATACGACACATCATTTTATCACTCTTCTCAGTTCCTTCATTCTGGCAGAAACTGATAAAACCCATGTCAAAGATTCATATATACTTAATATCCGAAGCCAACAAAGCTCTTTTAATTTTCAGAAAACAAATATTTCCATAATTCAATGAAGTTAGTAAAAAAAATCCCCAAAAAAAATCTACACAACAGCACAAAAACCCGTAAAGAATCCGAAAAATCCCATTCAACAACACAAAAAAACACGTTAAAATATCCCATACAAAATACCAACACAACAACACATAATCCAAAAATCCCGTAAAATATCAGAAAGAAAAATAAATCTAAGGTGGTTATAAGCGCTTACCTGTGTGGGTATATCTTGAGGAAGATTCAAATCGGATTCCAAATTGGAAGAAGTAGGAGGAACAGGAGACGGAACATGCAGCTCCTGATGTATACACTCATTACTAACAGTTAGACTATTTCCAAGGAGGGGTGTGTTATCTTGTCCGAAGACGTCAGCTCCACTAGTGCTCGTTTCAGTGTCAGGACTTAATATTAGATCACTGCTATCCAGTGCATTAGTGGCCTCAAGGGGAATGGGAGGTAAAACCGGAACAGAAGGACTTTCCACACTTAAAGGACTAGAGATGGATCCGGAGCAGTCAAAATCAAAATTCGTCAGGGTTCGTGTCTGAGGTTGTGAGGAGGGTGTCTCTTCATTTGATGGACTACAAACATTATGTGCATCTACACCGTCTATGGCTGAATTATTCAAATCCACTTGCGCACTTTGAATTTGCTGTGCCTGAGCAAACAAGGAATCAGTTCCTGGGTAATTTCCCACTTGTGGCGATTGTGACAACACATCAACAATTGTTGGAAGCAGTGGTGTTTGAGGGGTTTGGGACAATGGCGGTGGTTGCTGTTGCTGCTTCAGTGGCGGCTCTTGCTGTGGTGGTGTCTGCAGTGTATTTAATGACCCAAGCTGTACAATATTAGCATTAGCAACATTGATATTTGTCAGAAGGGAGGAGGAAGAGTTGTCAACCGTCTGGACTTGACTAATAGGAACCGACGGACTGACATTGGTGTATTGTCCTGGAGAATTGCCAATAACGGAGCCTGCAACCCCGAAATCTCCTCCCACCATGTCCCCACTGTCTGTCTGTTCATGTCCAACAGGTGTGGAGACTAACGTTTGGCAATTCTGTTCGTTTTCGACAACATTAGTGTGTGAGCTGGAGACAGGAATGTTACTAGGAGGAGAAGCTGCCGTAGAGGATGAAGCTGTACCAGTAGCAGTAGTAGGCGTAGCAGTGACAACGCTCGTTGCAGCCACAATAGTTGCTGACTGAATTAGTGCGGGAATGGAAACTGAGCCAACCTGCACACAACAAAACAGAGCCACCCCAAATAGGGCACAAAAAAGCCATCACAATCACGAAATTGCAGCAACACACAATTCTAAAATCGCAACATAAATAACCCGCACTCCACCTCACTTAACTATCATTAATTAATATCTAGTTAAACAGCTTAATCCAGTCAGCAAGTAGTTACATTAATATTATTATTTTACAAATATAGTACAATAACTTACGACTTTCTCTTTAAATCATTTCTCATTTCTTTAGTTAGCCTCATAATTTTCTTACTTTTTACGTAGTTAGCAGTCTAAGATTCTCAAATTCTAGTCTCAGAGTAAATTAAATTACGAAATGTTAATAACAAAAACAAAAAGCTTGCTTAGATCCTTATCTGGTGCGCAGTGATTTAAAGGCAAGAGGCAATATAATTATTATTATAGAATATTCTCAAGACTCATCAATAAAAGCTTAAGAATTAGATCTTAATCTTACTTGTTGAGGAACGACAACCATTGAGGGTGTGTGCACCAGTTGCTGAGGGCCACCATAACCAGCCGCAACATAAAGTTGCGGTGGTGCCTGGAAGGCGGCGAATTGAGGATGATGCTCTCCAACCCCGATATACGATGGCGGGTTTGTTGAGTAAACTCCAGCCTGAGACGAGGGCACTCCTACTCCTTGCGCTGTATAAGCACCCGCCGCTGTCACTTGGAAAGGAGTCAAATAGCCTTGAGTGTACAATTGCTGCTGTGGCTGCAACAAAAACAAATTATACAATTAGTTACGACGATCATCACAGAATCTTCTTATATTTTTTCACTGAACAAAAACAAAGGATATAGGACTCCGTAGAAAATATCCTAAACGTTAAATAGCAATTATGTATAACAATTCCTTACTATACAAACAAAAGTTGGCTACTCCTGTATATCAGTCTCATTGCTTAACACTACAAAATGATAATAAAGTTTAACTATGTCTACATTACCTGTAAATAAACAATAACCTTTGCACTTCTTGCGCACACATCTCATAAAACCAAAATAAACACTTAGCAAATATCTTTAACGTCTCCTACTAAGAAAATAAGATGTACACACAGCTAATTCTTTATTTTTTCTATCAGCAAGAGACGTCTGTATTTCAAAAGAGCTTGTCACTCTCATTGCCCTACAAAAATTATTCTACGTATACCTACAACGTTTGAAGAATAAATGAAGATTTGGACTCAGTTCCAATTTTCAATACACAACTCCTGCCTTCTACTAACTCTCATTAAATGACTTGCGACTTCTTTATCTTAATGCATCTCACAAAGGCTTAAACTAAACTACTAAAACTAAAACGCTGAAACTTTGCATAGGTAACCATCTGCACATGAGATTATATATTATTTTGATAGCACATACGAAGATACTACTAGATCCTACGATAAAAAATCTGTTTCGCAATAGAAGCTAACCACTGAGAAGCAAGACAGACGTAACACACATCAACATATACGCCACAGCCAAGTGTAATTGTATGAGAGCTCCCTGAAATATGCATCAAGCATAATAAATGCATTAGATACCTGCTCCTTAATATATAACATCAGCAAACAAAGGTATCCTGTATATAGAGCTACTGAGCAAGAACGTATCATAGTAAGTTTTACCTACCTAAAATTCCCATCTAATTATAATAAACATACTAAACAAACCAACAACATAAGTATCTCTGTGTCTGTTTCATTAAGTACATACCTACGTATAATCAAAACATCAACATAGACTAAGCATATTTATATAAAAGCATCTGCTGCACTGCAGACTGCAGTTACGTAACAAATTCGCACGTCCCACATCAGGATATGATCCGCCTAAAACTAAATATACGAGAATAGAATGATTATGCTATTTAAATTCGATGAAACCCTCTTCTTATCTCCTACTGTTTCTTTCTTACTGATAACAAATTGCAATAGGCAACTCACTACTGCCAAGTTCTACTAATACATATTAATAGGGAATATGTAGGATTAGCTGGTGGCAATAATATTATTATTACTTATCTGCCCACTCCACAACTCGCAAGTGTCTATTGAATATTGAATAGAATAGAGTACTGATAAAAAATGAACAGACGCTAATTTTTAGCTAAGCATGTCTACCTACCAATAACAATCTTGAATTGTTTTTGCTAACAATTAAAGGACAACTTTAGGCATTGCTTTGATATTGTAGTATTATTTGCAAATTAATTACAATAGGCGAATAGAAATATTAGGTAAATCCACGAGCACGACACTTGTACTTGTATCTTATGTGATACTCCTCTTCGACAAATGTCACCCATGCAGGTGATCTCTTAAATACTTTAATTGTATGCTCAACATAATAATTATCTTGTATTGTAGGGGAACAAAGGCCAATGCATCATACATCCACCAATCCACAATAAGTGGACCAACCACATTGTCATTGTCGTAAACAATTGCCTTTCTTCCTTCTAGCTTACTCATGATCATTCAAAAAGATTTTTGATACATCGAGTCCAACTTTTACTTACACTTACTGTCAGTACTCATTTAATCAATAATACATAGATGCCCATATGCCAATATTTAATTTTGTGATCTATTGTACATTGATATAAACAGTAAAAGAGTATGAATATGCCAATTCTAATTTGTAGAGAAACAACTCCCAAGCACCCAACCTCAAAACATATCTGCCAACAGCTAACTTTCGTGACTTAACTTGAGACGCAAAAGCAAGAGTAAGAAATAAAATAATATTACTAATCAGAAAAGTTGCATCTTAATATTTTAGCATAAGAAGCTGTGGCTTTTAAGGAATAAAGAATGTCACAAAAGTTAAGATGGTTTGCCAATTTCACAACCAAAAAGGATGAAGAGTTGTTTGTCAACCAATTTGTAGGCAGTTTTACTAATCATTGTTTGTTCATATGCATCCAAAATCGAATTAGTAAGTACTCCATCTCTAACGAGTTTATGAGTTATTTCTAAGTCAAAAGGTCAAGGATCATATCATGACGCTCTTAAATTCTGAACACTAAATAAAAAAATGAGCTAATTGATATTTAAGTAGGATGAGCACTAACGATGCCTCATTTCCTTGCATAATTTCTATGGCATATTACTGAGAAAGACTTAACCAAGAATTGATTGTGTCTTTACGTAGTAGCAATGAACGCACACACAATGACACAACTACAGTGTTAACATTTATATTTTGTCTTATCACACCAAATTGATAGCATTCAACCATATGCATGTACCACAAACAAAGCAGAGTGTGAATTTAACAGACCTGGATCCTGTACTATAAAACCTTACAAGTTTACAATTACAATTTGTGCAATTGAAGGCAAATATGATAAGTCTTCAAATTGCTGCTGCTAGGCATTAATTGTAATTGTAGACTTGTAACGTTTTGTAATACAGGCTCCTGTTTAAAAAAAAATCCGTATGAAATGGTCACATTTCTAAAAAAGATGCCGCAGAACACATGTGGAAATATGCATATATTTTTTCGATATAACCACCCCTTTCCTCACCACGCCTTCCCTTAGTTGCAATTATTAGAACGGTTGTAGCTCAAAAACCACTTAATCGATTTCGACTATTTTTTTTAAAACAAAATACATTGGAAAGGATGATTCTAGGGGTGGATACTTAAAACATGAACATTTTCTAAATACTAATTTCCATGTGTGTTCTGTAACTTTTTAGATAGGCCATTTCATAGGAAAAATCTTTTTTTTATATGTCTTAAATTCACACTCAGTATATACTAAAACATGTCAACTCACACATACATCCACAGATTCACCACCATCCTATAATAAAATATAGCTAGGCCATCAAAGAAAATAATAACTCCCATTAAAATGTTGTATGTGATTAGCGGTTCATCTGCACTTAATAAAACGTTAAATTTAGGACAGGTTTTGACTCGTTTGTTTTTGCCATGTGCATAACAGCACTGAATTTGATCCTAATTTTATCAAGTCATTAATTGTAAATGACAGTTCATCACTCCAACTTCATTATCAACTATCATAAATAAAGTTGATTTGACTAATAACTTTATTAGCTCGAGTGTATATGCACTACTACTGTACACATCCATGTAATATGTAGACACACATGCATACCCAAAACAGAATATGTTTGAAAATTGTCAGCGTTAAAGAGAATGTGTTTGGCAAAAATCATAGCATATGAATCAATGTCTGTTACGACAATTCTGTCGTTAATTATTAACGACGTGAAATATGATTCAATCACGTTCAGGCGATATTCAGCAATTAGGATCAGTACCTAGATGTCTAAATTGCATTTGGATTGCAGTGTGCATAATATGAGATTGCCAACAAAGCAGAGAATTCCAGAGCTTAAAAAAGGAAATTAATGCAAATTACAACGCTGGCGTCTGTCTAGCCTGCACAAAAGCATGCTTCACAAATCGTCAGACATTTGGCAAACAAATACAATTATCAAATATGATTGATAAGGATTTTTTTCTCTCTCTAACCAGTTTTAGACTAGTTTAGTGTACTATTGTACCTTTGATAAAATGTGCAGCACGAAGCCCTAGACATCAAATCGAATTGAATAGCCCCAGCTTTTACAAGTATATTTTGTGAGAGAGCACGATATGTTAATCACAAAAGCTTAAACTGTATCCAGCAAATAAGTACGTGACTATGAGGCGGAAAGAATTACTTAAACTAGTAATTATCTGAATGTATTAATAGAAGATGATTTCGTGTGTAGCTATAACTAAGCTCTAAAATTGTAGCAGAACATTTTATCATTATCTAGCTGCTAAGTTTACAACCTTTTCTTGATTTAATTCAATACCTATCTGCGACAGAGACGGAAATTAAATCTTGAGACTATCTATGCTCATGTGATAACATTGCTACGTATATACGTATAAGGAGAGCATGCTTTATAGACCAGTCACGAGCATTATGTTTTTGCATTTCCTTTTGTTTTACATCTGCTTATGACGCCTGATTAGGTAGTATGCAAATTAGCATTTCTAACTACGAAGGTCGTATTTTAATGCTAACGGAAGTTGTTATTAACCAAAGATGTAGCTACATGAATGGATGTAGAGTATGGATTGATCTGAGCATAACAGGTAAATTGATGTTTAAATACAGAAGTAACTACAGCAAGGTTTTATAATACTGACCTGTGGTTGTAGATAGATCGTTTGACCCTGTATAAGATGTTGATGATCACCAGTCTGCATGGTCACATAACCAGAGTCCAATTGTAAATCTATATAGCACAATAAATATTAGATATCGTGCCCAAAGCCTTTCATCACAGATATATCCTACCCAAATCATTCCTCATTCATTCATACAATTAATCCATCAGCAGCCATCAGCAATGATAATTAAATCGCCAATCCTACATCCCATTGTAAAACATGACGCATGATATAATTTGTGCGTTTTCAACATTTACATACACATTAGACCCCATTAAATATTCCATTTTTGAATTTTGATTGATAAATATTATTCTCACTATATAATTTTTCAATAAAGGTTACAAGTACTTAGAATGGACTTTGACAATCACAAGGCAAATGAAAGTCATTTCCTTTTCACAAAAAACTTTAAAGGGACAACAGAATTAATTTGCATAGATGAATTATAAAAAGCAGAACAAGTTGAGGCTTATCTTTTTACCAGAGTCCTAACTACTAAAAGCATCTACATCTAATAGTAATAGCTAACCATAATAAATAATAATATTACAGACCATCTTTAGACCTCGTGCCCATCATTCATTCATACACATCATACACTAAACTCTAAACGTATTAATAATTCTCATACACTACACTATTATAAAGGAGTCATATAAGTAGTTAGTGTAGTAGTAAATGTTAGTAGAGCAACAACATGTGCGTGACTCGCTGTTAGCATATAGTACGTTGACAGAATCAAATTTTTTGCCCCGCTGTACTAAGCAGACATAATGAATGAATCTGCATCTGAGAATTAATGAAGCAGACGTTTTGTCGTTTTCCTGTTAGTAAAGTAGTAAATGACGACCCTTCTGTCAATGTCGATCATCATAAAATAGCTTGAAACAAAGATAAAAACCAAAATTTGCATTAGGAACTGAAACAAGTTGTACAAGCTTATGGGATTTCAATATTCGATTTCCTATTCCATACTTTACATATGGAACAATTTTAACATTTTTAACAACAGCTAATCAAAATAAAATCCAAAGAAACAATGACAGATATCTGTCAAAACCCAATTACGAAAGGTTTTGAGCTACGTTTACATTTAATGCAAAATAAAAATCTTGAAATGCTAGAAAAAATTCTTTGTTTTTGAGTTGAATGATTAGATTAAAATATTAATTTGCAACAAAACGAGGAAGATCAAAAAGGGATTTATTTATGGATAATAGATTCAGAGGCGCATAAAAGAAGCCTCCAAATGATTACAAAAGCGTTTACCCAAACCACCACCGGAGTGTTAAAAAGCAAATGAACCCAAAATACGTGGAGGAAGAAAGGGGACGGTAGGGTAACTGAAAAAGAAAAGCTCTGACCAGATATGTTATCGTGGTAATGATTGACATTGTTTTCATTCATAATTGACTGGACTTGTTCATTGGTCATGTTATCCATAGCCTGCTGCATACTCATATTCAAATTCATCACATTTGTCTGTTGCTGTTGCTGATGTTGATGCTGTTGAGTCTGCATTTGATGCTGTAACTGCATAGCTTGGTTTAAGTGGTACTCACTTAGCATTTGACTCTTTCTCCGTTCCTCCCGGTCCTTTATCAGTGCTGTGACTTGAGTTTTCAATAGCTTCGCTACAACTTTGGCATCTTCTTCCACAAGAAGACCAGTCTTCGACTATGCACATAATTTATAATCATGATTTAATGCTACTCCTGACATGAATACAAAACTTGGACATTTTCTTAAATATTGAGCTACCATTTCTTGAGCAACTTCCTCCGCGTTATCAGCCTCGATGTCGAATTCGAATTGAATTGCTTCATTTTCCTTATATTTATTACTCCTCTTTTTGGGGTCAACAACTCGCAACCGAAATTCGATCTATAATCACATAAAAGCCATCAATGTATATGTGAACGTGAAGGAACGATAAAATATTTTACACATGCGGCACGAAATCTATATTTTATGTGTATGAGAAAGGATGGGGAAAATGAGAGAGATCTTTACCTTTCCACTGTCAGAATTGACAGCTTCTTCTTTAGAAACAAGCTCAATTTTAAGACCCGGGTCTTCTGCGAAGAACTCATGACTAAGCAAGCTCTTCACACTAGGACGCTCCTCCTTTTGCAGTCGAATACATTGGTCAATAATGTCTTTAATCTCTGCAGACTCTATCTTCTCGAAACTATTTGGCTTCACGCCCTAACACCCCAACAAAGACAATCATCAATCATTTAACCTACACTATCGACATGAAAAGAAGCAACAACATTAATGAACATCTGAAACTTGAAGCACACTCCTTTTCAAAAAAAACTTACAGAAACGACTTTCTTGTAAATCTGAGCAGGGCCGGTGCATTCCGAGTAGGGATACTCAGAAGTAGCCATTTCTAACATACACATTCCAAATGCATAAACGTCCACACTTTCGTCATAATGCTCCTCATACATCTCAGGAGCCATGAACTCCGGAGTTCCAATGATAGACTTGGCAAATGAGCGATTTTTAAGTGTGGCAAGTCCTAAATCTCCTATTTTCACTGATCCCGTGGTCCCAGAGATAAAGATATTGTCGCATTTCAAGTCACGATGAATTATGGGAGGGGTTCGAGAATGCAAAAAGTACAGTCCTTTAAGGATTTGACGGCACCATGACTTAAGAACTTTCAGGTTAATTTTCTTAAAGCGACGCAAGTACCTGAAATCAAAGAGAAAAACCTTGTAGAGCAAGACAAACCTACTCCTAATGCAATGATAAAACTCTAGAGAGACCGTTATCATTATCTATTGCATTGACTCACATTTTCAGAGTGCCAGAAGTCATGAGTTCCGTGACCAGCACTATGTATTTTCTCTTGGTTGACGCTACGTCCCAATAGTCATAAAACCTGACTATGTTTGGATGTTGAAGACCTTTCAGCATCTCTGCCTCTTCTCGAAATCTTTGTCGCTCGCTCTTACTCAACTTCTTCTCCTGGATAATTCAAACAATCATTTCAATCCTTTATCTCAGCATGACGCACACATATATATTTACATACACTCCATTGTTCCACACAACACAATGAAAAAATCATATGCATCATTACATTCCTTATCCTTTGACTTTAAGAGAGAATCAAAAACAAAAGTGTCACAGTGTCAATACCCTTATTACTCTTATGACAAGCAAAACAGACATTGCACTTTTACTTTGCAAACAGAAAAATACTTTTATTAGCAGAATCAACACATTTCTAATCTCTCTTGTTGTGTAGCAAACTTTTTATTAGTCGGCACATACTAATTCTTTTCACAAATATCTATTTCTGCATCTTCAAAGATAAACAAAGAAAAACTGGCACAGTAAACTCTAGTAATGAAATTATTGCGACTTCTATTAGTGCTATTGTAATATTTGTAGTAGAATTCATTCCTTTTCACTAAAACTTGATACTACCAGATGATAACTTTTTTACTTATGAATAGGCATTTAAAAAAGTATTTCAACGATGATCAAGTCCGAAGCCTTTTTAAGGTTTAATTTAGAAGAAACAAGTAAAAGATTCTGTACCTGTAATTCACACCAGGCAACAGAAACACCGGTCTGGGTATCCAATCCTTTATAGACGGTTTTGAAGCTTCCTCTTCCAATTTCCTCATCAAACTTAAGATATCTTTCGTCGGGACTTTTGTCAACTGCTTTTTCCTCATCTTCCTCAGCATCGCTCTGTTCCTTCTCTCGTTCCTTGTCGTTGACGGTCATATTTGAAGTTCCCCCACCCCAATTAGTACTATTATTGTTTATAGCGGGAGGCCCAGTGGTTTCGTTAGAGTCTGCGTCAATGTCTCCAGCAGCCCCACCGCCGTCACTTTGAGTACTGCGACTTTGTCGTTGTCTTCCGCACTCTACTGAATTAGCGGAAATTTTAGCCGCCATGCCAATTTCCCCAGCAATTTTCCCTTGACTGTGACTGTGGCTTAAAGAGGCACATCCACTTCCTCCGACACTTTCCTCTTTGATAGATTCCAATTCTTTCTCACTTTTCTCCACATCTTGTTTCTCCCCACTAACAACAGAACTTGCACTTGATGAGGAGCTAATGCTGCTGTCCACGTTATTATTATTGGCGTTGTTGATATTATTATTGACATTAGAGACTGTTGCTCCAGAAGGTATTGATGACTCTTCAGAGCGCAGGTCTTCCTCAGCAGACGATGAAGCCCGGGAGCTTCTGCCACCATTTTTTAATAAAAAGCCGTCACTGGCCGGAGTGCGAGGATGCTCTGCAGAACGATTGTGAGTGTGACCATATGCATTCTCGTCATCTGTCAATGACTGACGAGATCCAGGTCTTCCGGACGGTGACACTCTCTGATGTCTCGAGTCACTACCCGACACAGTGAAACTTCTTTGACGTGGTGATGCACTTCGATAACCGCCAACAGAAAATGGACTTCCCGATTGACTACTTTGATTCCCACTATCCGGCTTGTCTAGCGTCGAGTAACTTCTTCGTGGTCGGATCGTCCGTGATATCGTTCTGTGTTCACAAGGTAAAACCAACAAAAAATCATTAGAATTAGCTCGGAGAAAAAAAACCTTTTGTGAGTTCAATGAAGTTATATTTAGCCTTTTGGATTGAACGACGCAAAAGCTCAAAGAGCTTTAACTTCTTTCTACCTACCAAAAATCCCAGTGTCACATCACACATCACACCTATACAACATCCTTTTAAAACTTACAGACTTTCATTCCCCTTGACTCTTTCTTCCCTTTTGCACTTATGACTTATGGATGACGACAAAGCACAAATGCATTATAATTGCACCAAACCTATTTGTATTTATTTTCAAACGACCTTGCTTTCAACAAATTCTTTTTCCCTTCCCTATATATACGCTCTCTATCTATGACAGCTCTACAATCTCTTCACATACATATTTTTTCTTTAACTCTCCTCCACAAAGACAAAATTACACTTCTCTTCTTTCTCAGATCATCAGAGACACACTACACACTCCCCGCTTCAATAACTAACTCACAAGACATGAGTGATGGAGCTGCACAGAGAACAAACTCACTTTAAAATCCAGTCCCGTTCTTTTCCTTCAACAAAATTGCTCCCACTAAACACAAACAAATTGCATTTCCACAACTAATACAAATAAAAATGTCCATACGTACATGCCCCATATATTTAAAACAGAGTCTTTAGACATTTTCATGACTCTGCTCAACAGACAAAATAAATTACAAAACCAACTGACAGCTTTTTTTCCTCCTTGTCCTTTCCCATCCCATAATTTCCTAAGAATCTTGTTTCACAAACTACAAAGTTAAAACGAACACTAACTGCAAATAAGTGGTTTTACTAATCTCTCTTTTGTGTATGTCTACTGTGCATAAAATAAACAAAATTAGATTCACCACGAAATACAACCACAACACTTAACTTACTTTGCTCAAGCGACATACACAAAGACATTCTTCAGTACGCAAATTATGTCACACTCATAGAACCCCACTCTGCATGTAATACCATCATCAAAATCCCATCATATTATGCTAATTTTAATTAGAGATCCAAACTGAAGCAATATTATATCTACTTAACACCTTTCACATATCTCGAATACCTATATGATTTGTTAATGACCACATAATTTTACCTATACAAATTAAATGGTACACACAACAAAGAGAATTTTTGTTACATCATAGATTACACATTCTATATTCTCATTCTGCCCTCAAACGCAACAACAACAGTAAAATCACAGAAAACTTAATTTCAACTATGGAAAACAGAGTTTCTGTAGCACAGATCACTGCCTAAACAATCTCAGTAAATATATGTAAAAGATCATAAAAATTCCTGTTCTTACTTTACGTATGAGAAAAATGTTTTATAATCCGATGTCTTATTGTAAATGTCAATTGAATGTTAATGTGTTGACTAGTAACTCACAGTACAGTGATTGAGAAGATGCTCGCTCGAATCACAACAAAACAAACGAAAACAGACAAGTTTCTGTTGATATCAGTATTCCGCCTGTGAGAAGAGGAGAGACGAGAACAATAATAGTAATGTTCTAAAGCGAACAGTTAAATAGTAACTAAAGCCTTGCGAATACAACTTTATCTCTTTATGAATGCTACATACAATCCACTACTCATGACTATGACATGACTTCAATGCATATACATTACTCACTAATAGTACATACGTACACACACACACTATATCCTATCCTCATCATTTCTCATCCTACAACATTACTACTTACAAATCATCATCATCATATCACAGACATAGAGCTAAAGCCAAAGCCACTAATGCTAATGCATCTATTCCATGCATGCATACTTTATCTGCATTTACACTGTAGTATATATACAACTAAGTCAGTTAATGAAACTAGCTGGTAGTGAATGGATGGATGAGTATAAGCCATGAATTATATACAATGTGCACATACAAGATAAGTAGTTAGTGCCATTATTACATTGCCTCCAGCTCCATAGCATAATAACTAAAAACAAGACTTCTATTGCATTACTACTTACTATACAATATAACAGACTTTACTATAATACACAAACAAAGTATCCGTACTGATACACATAATAATACAAGAATAGTAAAAATAATAATTATAGACTAGGGCCTTCTTCTTTATAGCAAAATACGTGCACTTTGTGCCTTGTGTGTTATCCTACAGTCAAGTCAGCATTTACAATTAAAAAGAAACTATATATACACGCTAAGCAAACAATTTTTTCCTTACAATCAAAACACATACACTCTATTACTATAATTATTTACTTTACTAATTGTAAATAATATATATTTATAGGCAGTTGTGAGTTATACAAGTGCTACTATTGCGTAATCGAGCTACATCTATTGCCGAATTACACTTTAATAAGGCTGTACTTAGGAAGGATTATGATTAGTGCGTTGCGTTCAGTTACTGTACTTATATTATATCATAGTATTTATACGATTGCTTTCGACCACCCAAATTAGCACCGAGCAAACAGAAATGAAAATGGACTATAGTAGCTAATAGACTAGACTTTATACAAATAATGCACACTTTCAACATATCCATATCCTACAACTAAATACTTCCAGGATGGGTGACTCAATAAAACTTTTAACCAAGCTGCATATACAGATAAAATATATTTAACACCAGAATATTTTTTGTTGTGCTATTTGTGTTGTGTTTGGATTTAGTCCACGCTGGAAAGAACTGTACAATGAAAATGAGCAACGCATAGGACAGAATGGCGACGCACTTTTTGCACAAAAACAATGAAGCTGGTGCAAATGATAACATGGGCAGCAGTAGGTGTTGGCCATTAACATAATGCATGAATGTATATTATATGCTCCATTCTAACTCACCATGCTTACTTGTTCTTTGTTTATAAAAACATACTACTACCTGACTATATATGCGTATCAAACGGACTAAACATTAGATAAGCTGAATAGGATTGTACTTATAATATTATTAGAGTGCTTCTGCTCTGTCTCTCTCGAAAATGTACACATGTAACCAGACAGACATGTAATAGACATGACAGACAACTCACATCCCAAGTGGAGACAAGATAGCACATTCCAGTTTTACTGTTTGTATTTCTATCTATTATGTCATCTCTTTTAAACGATAAGCCATATCTGCACTAATAATCATCACTTTACTGTAAATTATTTTCTGTCATTTGGAATATTTTCACAGTAGATTCTACAGAAGTAGAAGTATATTGTATAGTGGATGATGATTATAGTATAGAGCAGATCTATTGTAGTACCAACCTCCAAAATTCCACTTAACTACTAATCTAAAACTATATAGGTATATACTATACATGGTAAATACCAGATTGTCATTCCATGGAATTGATCGCACAGAATTTCCTATGTCATAGTCATACACAGAACAGAGAACCAAACAGGAAATATCATTTACACGAAAGATCCTTGTTTTCCTTATGTGGTTAAAACTATTGGATATGGAATGATAGATAGTATGAAAAGTGCTAATCTAAACTTTATCTAAAACAAAATAATATAGGAGAAAGGCCATTAAATCCTTTTCAACTCATCATCGTCTTCCCTACTTATGTCATGTCTACTAGGAAATTATCAATGACTACTTCTACTTATGATTGGCTAACGCTAAACTAAAGGTTAAATGGTTAAGGATAAGCATACTTGCGTCAGGCACAAGTATGAATACAATGCAAGCACATGTACTTATGTTCTTGAATTTGAAAACATAGTACATGTCAAGAGTATCGATTACTGAAAACATTTCATACGTACATACAATCAAACATATATATCCCATTAAATATGTTCAATAAATTCTGACGTTTTCTAAGCTAATATTTTAGTATTTGACAGAGAGTATTCAATGTTAACTGTTAACTTCAGTAGGATATACTAGAATGTAAGTATAAACGTGAGGTGTATTCTGTTTTGTAACTTAGTATTTTTAAACTATGCAATAATGTGAATTACGAGATGTAGACTAGGGTATAAACTTACGTGTAAATAGAAACTCTGCATAAATACCATTAAGTGTATTGCTATCCGTTATCTGACACAAGAAATATAAGGTATCACAAAAAAGTGACTTATTGCTAATGCATAAATGCACAGAGCCATAGATTTACCATCTTGTTGTAACTGTAACACTATACTAGATTCACTAGAAGTTCAAAGTAATAATACTTTACAGTTTCATGGCAAATAGGGGAAACAAATAAAATGTTTAAACAGGAATTTGGAGTATTAACGACTGAACAAAACACAAAGTAGATGAAATGAAGTATGTGAGGTGGAAATTAAAACGTTACAAAATAATTAGACATGGAACTTCTGCGTCTATAAACACACGTATAATGAAATCAATTCAATCCTGCATCTAACAATAACAGTCAAAAAGTTTTCCGTTTACTGCGTGTGTTTCTACTCACAGACAAGTAATCCATCTGGTTAAATTACACATGATAAAAAATTGCATGCATACCATTAGCCAGTAACTACGAATGTGTTAGCGGGTGTTGTATTTCCGAGCATTTTCGGATTTGCCTTGGCACGTCAATTTACAGAAAATACTAAAAAGCTTGTCAATTACGTATGCATGCTACACTGTAATTCTAAGATACTTCTAGTTGTCACAAATAAAAAGACTAGCAAACACATGATTGTAGGAAATTCAGCATATATCTACAATATCCTAAGATTGGTAGAAGAATGAGAACCCCTGTGCAGTATACAACAATATTACTAACTTATAATAATAATATACTACGACTAACTTAATTACGACAGATTTTTAGGAATGCGTTAAAATATTTTGGCACAATCCACAATTCGAATTTTAGAGAACAACTAGTATATGATTAAACAGTGTTACGGAGTAAGTACAGAGTGTTGAGCGTAGAAGCTGGTTATTTGTCAGATTATTACAGTAAGCGTGTCATATCCCCATTCCCTGGAAAGTTAAATCTACATAAATCTACTTAAAAGTCGACTCCAACTGACAAAAACAGATTTACAAATCACTGGCAATTTCCGATGAGAAATGTAGTCAGCAGCTATTCCAGTAGTTAATATATAGTGGAAACATTTGTATTTTCTGAGACTTTTTCTCATCATTATACTGCCAACAAGACACAAGGCTCACAAACAAATCAATCTAAATTCTAAATGACTAAAATCGAGCTTAACAAATTATTAACGAATGTATGCAATCAAGAAGCTGAGTTCTTCAAAATAATTTGCTACTTTTTTGTTAAACCTTAATGTATCAATACTCTTAATTCTTATCGTAGGTAGTAGTAGTAATTGCATTGTAG
>JAAAYG020005005.1:0-28265 GCA_009936455.2 Tomocerus minor
CTGTTAGGCGATAGGCGCTAACTTACCTCTGTTAGGCGATAGGCGCTAACTTACCTCTGTTAGGCGATAGGCGCTAACTTACCTCTGTTAGGCGATAGGCGCTAACTTACCTCTCATCGAGTATGATGTAATTCATGATTACATGCATTTTGTAGGCTCCGTTGACATCCAATTACTCCAAAACGGCTGTTCCGATTTATCTCATCTTCGATCTTATTCTTACAATTTACCTCTAAAAGACCCTCATATAGTTTGAACCAATTTTCCCTTTTCGTTTTTCAGTTATCGTTCGTACAGGCAGATTGACAGAGACACAGACGGACAGACTGGGCTTCCTTCTAAAGTATAGATTCCGCTACTTAATAAGTGAGCTAAAAGCACCAACCAGAGTACTTAAATAACAGTAACTATCTAATCATAGTGTAGTCATAATAAACCCTGTTAAACGGAGTAGAAAGGAAGCGGCGGTGAATCTATTTCCTGAGACTTGGGTTGGCTCCTAGTTTAAATACGTAAACAGAAAAAAAGAGATGGTATTGCTGGTGACATAAAAATTTTCCATCCCCAGAACGGGAATGGATAGACGGAGCAATCCTATTTTCTAATGGGATTCTTGCATATACCCCTAAAACATATCCTGAAAGTTTGGCGTCAGCATCTTAATACGTTTTTGAGTTATCGTGTAAACGGACGTACGTACGGACAGACAGACTAAAGGAAGCTATAAAGAAGCGAGGCCCCTTCTTAATAATGGACGAAAAAAGATTTGCTTAATATTTTTATAGTAACTGCACATTTACGAAAATTATTAATGTATGAGCATGGGTCCATTAAAACATTTAAATTCTGAACAGCTTGACATTAAAAATAATTATGAATTATATGCTCCACTGGGCCAGTATTTTCTCGACTATAACGGGTAATCACAAGACAATTTTTTGTATTGCAACAGTAATTTATTTTACCTTGTTCTAAAATCAATTCTAATCCATGCGATCATACATAGTGCAAAAAATAGATAAAACTGTCTACTGTCTGTCTCTGCATATTATTTTTTTGAGACTGAAGCATGCAGAATATTGCATGTGACAGAATAACAATATAGAATGATTATACGAGGGAGAATTTCTATGTGTGTGTAAATACTTTTTGAACCATCCTTTTTTGTAGAACCCCTTATCGTAGAATACCCGGAGACAACTCACAAAAAAGCTAATTTTTTGCCGATTTTTCATGAAGTCGCTACTTGCAAATTAAGAAAAAGGATATTTTTTGTTAAATACCCAAAACTTTCGCGCTCCGCTCGATTTTTAATCATTATTACGCTACACTTCACTCATTTTCTACCATAATTAACAAACATTTTCTCGCTGCGCTCGAATTTTAACATAATATTTAGATATAAAATTTTAGTCCTCCAAAGTTTGGGTCTACTTACGTCAATGTTTGAAATTAAGTTTAAAAATTAAAAAAGGTTCAATCAATCAACGACATTTTTGCGTTGAAGTCCTTTTTTTCTCCTATCTCTTACTCCTCTTTACAATGACGAGCCAGTCCATTTAACCATGGTGAGTAACACGCATGAAAAAAGAAGTACTTACAGATTCTATTAGTATTAGAACGGACAATAGAATTTGTAAATAATTCCATCAACGATTTTGTAATCACTTTTTAGTTTTTGCCAAAGCGACTTTTGTCATATAGAAATGTAACAATTAAAGCAAACAACTCTTAAAATAGTAATTAATTTATCCGATTCGTAGCATTGCTTGGGCATGATAAATGGACGACACTAGCATTTAACATTAATATTAAATATTGGTTATTTCGCATTTATGAAAAGCTTAAGGTATGACAGTTGGTGGATTAAAAAAC
Organism: Tomocerus minor; assembly: GCA_009936455.2. Lineage (NCBI taxonomy): Eukaryota > Metazoa > Arthropoda > Collembola > Entomobryomorpha > Tomoceridae > Tomocerus > Tomocerus minor. The sequence goes on from JAAAYG020005005.1 coordinate 1,876, forward strand.
AAATCCAAAACAGTTTGACATTTGAAAAAATTATGGGCTATGTTATTTTAATATTCTGAATGGAAAGCGCGCTGTAATCATAGAGAATATTTTGGATTATCAAATCAATAAGCAATTTATTTTACCTCCTTCTAATCTCACTTCTAAACCATGTAATCGAAAAAATAAAATAAGTAGGGCTTTTGCCATCTGTCTGTGAATACTGAATATGTTCAGGGATAAAAAATGTAATTGCATTTTGAGAAAAAAGTAAAATAGCAACCTTTTTTTTTAAAAAAAGCAAAGCTTTTTTGGTATTAATAGTCTGTAATAAATATGCAATGACTTAATGTTTGGGCAATTTTGACATGACATCTTAAAAAACAGCTTTTTTAAAGCACGCAAGAAATATTTTAAAATACAAAAACAAACTGTTATTCACAATTAATCTATGCATTATGTCCTACGTGTCATAAAAAGGTGTAGAAGTTTTTTTATCGGCATAATTGCAGTCATGAAAGTAAATTAAATAAAACTGTTGGAAAGCCAAAAGAATTCTCAGTTGACAATATCTATAGCCATAACAATATCGGTCATAATAAGGTCTGATTAACTGAAAATCGTTAATCAAAATTTTTGGATTTTTTCTGGCAAAATGCCAGAAAAAATCCAGAAATTCAATAATAATAACACTTTAAAAGTATGCAAAATATTTTTTGACTTAGGATATATTTTTGGAGGATTTCCATTTAAGTTATCTATTATTTGCAAAGGCAAACGCACAAAATACATTCTTAAAAGAGGAAACAATTTTTTTTGCTTAGTGTCATTACTAGGACTGCTTTCTTATGTTTCCTTTTTGGGGTTCAGATTGCTTAGTGCCACATGGATAAAGGACTTTGGAAAATCAACTGGCTACTTCAGTTGCATGGTTTTTTTTCTTGGATATTCCGTGATAGCTTTACTCCAATGGACTACGCTCTCGAAATGCCACGCTGTGTCAATGATTACCATTTCACTCATTACTTACATAGAAAAATTCGAATGTAAGCTAAAAAATATGTTGCCGAAAAAAATACTAAATTGAAAATGTAACAATTTAAAATTTTTATTATTTATTGAAACTATTTTACAGACGAAGGAAAAATGCCAAAGAAATTTATAAAAAGTCATGAGAAACGAAAACGTTTATTCCATTACTTATTACTAGTTGCGTTTTTCTGCAGTTTCAATGGAATTTTTTTGCTTGGATACATTTCTTATCGTCGTCCACTAAAAGCACCCGTTTTGTCTTCCGCACTACTTCCGCCAAAATCTCATCCTTATTTTATTCCCATTCGAATATTTTGCGCTCTTCATCAGCTTTGGATGTTTGCCCTGGGAACTATAAATGGCGTTGGCTATTTCCTTTTGTTGATCTACTCTATATTCTGGTTCAGTAACATTTACAAACCATTACGGTAATTGAAATTATTGAATTGTCTGTTGTCTGTTGATAAATTACAAAACAATCTTACAAGAAATTCTTTCAAAAATTATTATAACTACCTAAGTACCTGTATTTACAAAACGAAGTATAGTTTTTAAAAAACAGGGTTAGGATTGAAGCCCGTTGAGCAGTTAGGAGAAGGATACAAATAAATAGATTCATAAAATATGAAAAAACAAATAAATATAAAAAATAATTTGATTGGGATGTGTCGTTATGACGATGGGTCACTTTCATTATTAATTTGCATATTGCTTAATTTTAAACTGCCATAATTATGACTTTAATGTTTGTTTTCAGATTTAACAAAAGACGTCCAGAACATATTGAAAATATTCCTGTTTCTGAAATAGTGGTTACCTACCGATGCCTCCAACTGTTCTATACGGTGTACAATGAGATAACATCAAACTTAAATTTTATGTTGCACATGATGATTTCAAGAGCATGTCTTGCAGGAAATTTTTTTATCATAACATTTTACAGAGAAATTGCGTTTCGAATTTTGTTCGCTTACTCATTTGTAACAGCACTGGAAACGATTATGTGGTTTACCGCTCTGCTTGTCTACTGCAAGATCTATAAAATTTCCAATGGTACCATCAAGTCCTGGAAATATTATGATGGTTGCAAAACAAGCAAAGGAATGTATTTTGACCGGTTTCGTAAATCCAGCTGGCCTACCACAGTCAAACTGGGCTCATTCAGAGTTGTCCGTTCTAAGAAAATAGCCGCAATGTTTCTAAACACAATTGCAAGAAACACATTCAAACTATTGCTAACACTAAAATAAAATTCATGTGTACATAACTACCATAAAATAAAATAGTAAAACATATTGAATTGCTTGTAGTAATATTATGAATGTAAATGTTTACTGAAATGATGACAAGATTGCTTTGGCGTGGATTTATAATGACTATAAAGTTTATGAAGTTAATAATACTTATTAGCCAACTTTGAGCGATTATAAAGTTTATAAAACTCATAGTTTGCGGTAACTCGAAGTTTATAAAATACCTATATAAAAATAGTTAATTTCAAATTTATTTTTCAATGTTTTATAACTGTTGTTGTTATAGAAACCTAATGTAGGACGAACTCTATTTCGTGCTCCTCCGCTTTCTGGTAGTACTATGCATTTCTATAAACTATAATTTTCTTTTTAAATCTTACGATTCTCACTAAAACTGTTACGATTTTAGCACTTTTAACATTTATAACTCTTCTATAAACTCTATAAATGTTATACATTTTGGGCCCCTCAAACTCCCTGATGTTAATAAAATATTCCACAAAGAAAATATATTGTTATGCTTCATTTAATTAAAATTAAATCACAATTTGTATATTTGTAAATGCTACCTGTCTACATGTATCTTGCTTCGTAATGCCTTTTCAATATGTTTCTAAATATTAGGCAAATAGGACACTATACTTAATTACAAGTGTGATGACAGTAATAAGTCATAGTCTTAAGCTTTATTTCATACCTGGTAAGAGTCAAATAGAAAGGATTAAAAATAAATCCTTCTGGCATATCTCAAATAGGTAGGTAGGTACCTACCTAAAATATTGGGGATGTGGATGAGGATAGGAAAAGTGGTGCTGCGCTCAATCGTCTATATACACTCACTTTTCCAGGTAAAAATATTATCAACTTACATTTCGGATGTTAGGACTTTGGGAGTACCACACGTTCAATTTATAGTTTTTAATATTCTGGCGGCGACTTGTTTTTCGAGGAATTGTAATTTGCTGTTGATATTGTGTTGAAACAACTATAAGAACCTAAAATAAACTGTCTGCCTCAACGCATTGATTGTTGGTAAAAACTGAGATTTAGGGATACCAACTAATATAGATTACTTAGAACTTGGAATTATTTTTGAAAAGTCAATTGTGTAGTTCAGGAACAGCAGAGCCATAATTTGCTCCTCACATTACTAAAATAGCAATAATTGTTAGTCAGTGCTTCTTTTGACTTTGAGCAGAAACAACAAATCAAAATGTGGGTAAAACATTTGGGTATTTCTTTTATCGTTCATAAGTTCTTTACATTGGTAGTTTTGTCAGTTTTATTACAATGTGCGTACTCAAAAATCACTGATACTAACGTTGAAAAAATTGCCCAAGATGTCCATTTTGAAAATAACATGACAAGATCCGGAATCAACTTCGGTTACACTAGTAAGACTACGCTATTTTCTTAAAAATATTTATGTAAGATTCAAATGGAATTTCGCAATGTACATTTTTGGTGGAAAATCTAAAAACGTTGCTACTTCGATTATTACAACTTTATTCTTCAATGAACGCTTCCACAAAGTGTTAGTCGTTTTTTCCACACATTTGAGACAACTCCTTAATTGTTACATTGAGCTTTAATGAGATTCATCAAATATATTTATCATAGTGTTCATGTACATAATATTTTATTTTATTTAAACCTAAAACAGGAAGCGACTCTTACAGAAACATTGTCATTACAAGTTTGAGAACAGTCGTCGTTAATCCTGATATGAAAAATCATTTCGGTATTATAAACTACAGAATTGTTACTCAAAGTGGTATCGGCGGAATAAGGTAATTCAAATGTATTTATTGATTTCCATTAATCTTATTATTGGTAACTGATCTGCAGGCTTAATTTATTTACTACTAAACAGTACTAGGATAACGCTATATTCGGACATTGGATTGAGTGTAGGAATTATATATATTTTGCATATAGGGTGGAATACCAGGAAATGAAATTTAACTCCCCAAGTTTCGATGGAACTTGCTATCCATCCTTTTTCATGGTACTCAAAGATGACATTGCGTCTTCTACTTACTGTGGGGATTTCAGCTCAAATCAACGTAAATTGGACTATGTATATCTTATGTTACCTTAATGCGTTTAGCTGTGGATTAAAATATTTAATTCAGTAGCGATGTAAAAACTGTTCTATTTGTAGACGACATAATCGCGACAGAAGGAACTGTAGTAGACATCTTGATAATCAATCAACTTCCTTACATGCACAACGAATCTCCAAAGTGGCGGATTTTGATTTCACAAATTCCTAATAATAATATCGAGGCTCAACCTTTAATGGAGGCGGAAAAACAATATTGTGGCATAAAGAAAGACAGTCCTCCTGATGAGCGTACCAGGACTACATTAAATGATTTACCACTGATGCCCATACAGAACGCTCCTTGGGTTGAAGACGACTTTTACTCTTCTCAGTGTAGACTTGGAAGATCGGGATGCAGTAAGAAATATGACTATTAAATATGTTATAAGCATACACATTATGAAATACTAATGGACTATTAGTATTGTATAAATAATGATCTAAGAATCGGAATCCAATGTCTGACAACGATAATTATACATTATGGTATTAATAGGAGCAATGAGAAATAGTATGGAAGAATATAAATCCAAAAATTATTCCAACAAAATCATAAATGGAAGAGAAGCAAAAACCTGGCCTTGGATGGTTTGTTTTAATTTGTAATTCCAAATATTGAAATTCAGGATTTTCATAGACATGCTCTAATTTTGGGTACTTTGTTACAGGTTGCTCTTGGTACTTTGAAGAATGGTAAGTTTAAGATTTTCTGTGGAGGTTCCATTGTTGGAAGGCAATATATTGCAACTGCAGCTCACTGTGTACAATTGTAAGCTGAATTTTTATTTGTATCAAATTCAACCTCATTTTACAGATTAAACGAAAATAGTTCTCAATAAATTTCAGTGTTTATTTACTAATATGTTTACAGCTCACGTCACGGAATGTCTCTCAAAGATATTGCGGTTGCAATTCGGGTTCACGATCTCAGCAAGAAGGAGTTCCAACGAGAATATATTACTATTTCCAAAGTTATGTCATATCCAGGGTTTCATGGTATAAGGAACGATTTTGCTCTTCTTCAGTTAGATCATCCTCTCATTTATGATGATAAATGTAGCTCGTTATGTCTTCCGTGGAATACAGGTAGGCTGTCTTCAGAATTCAGAATAATTTCAGTTCAGAAGTCCCTGAACATCTCGTTACTGTAACCGATAATGATTGTCTAATTTCAGTTGTAATTCTGTTTAATGCTCTAAACATCTTGGTCTAACAAAAATGATGGGATTTATTTTAGATGATCAATTAGAAGGATCCCGTGTGGTCATAACGGGTTGGGGTTTGACGTCAAGTTATGGCTCACCATCGCCGACTCTACAAGAAGCGTCTGTTCGTTGTATTCCTAATGCTAATTGTAGTGCCAACTGGATTGCAGTATCTGGAAAAGAAATGCATGGTCTAATTGAATCTTCCATGGTTTGCTGTGGAGAGACGAATGTAGCAACATGCAATGTAAGTGAAATTTTCAGAATTTTATAACCGTTACTGACTTGTGGAGTACCTATGCAAAATACTTAACAATCACTACAGAACTGTCGTCCTAAGGGTTTTTGCCTAGTTTGTCATACACAGGGACGGTAATCGGTACCTACAGGCAGAACATGAAAAAGGCTGCCTTTTTGGGAGGAAAAAGGCAAAACGGCGTCTTTTTGTTTTTCTGCTGCGTTTTTGACTTTACAGTGGCTACCGCCACCTGTGATGTTCAAGGAACTAAGTATATAATTGTTACTGTGATTAAATTTCGGTTTTACTGCATGTACGTACATTTTTCATTAAATTTGGAATATAACTGGTAAGTAATTTACTGGAAAAAACTATATTTTTGAGTGTTGGCGTTGCCAAATTTTAGAGAAAAAGGGCAAAAAGTCAAAAAGGCGCCTTTTTGCTAATTTTGATAGGCAAAAAGGCAAGAAAAAAGGCAATACGACAAAAAGTCAAAAAGTTGCCCCTTTCATGCCCTGCCTACAGCTACCTAATTTTTAGGTAATTGGTGCATAGATCAAAGAAAATATGTATATAGCCCTTTTTGGGGAGGAGGGGAAGGGTAACAAAAGAGAAGGGCGATATTTGATACGTTTTGGATATATACATTGGGTGCGATTGCGATTATACATCTCTTGGAAAAATCGCAATAAAGTGTTTGGATGTAGGCGACACCTCTTTGTAAACATACAAGTGGGGGCACGGGAAAAAATTCCATTGAGCGTATATAATTTAAATATTGTTTCGACAATTAAGGTTGGGGAATGGAACGTGCTCGATGGTGTAACCAATTTAATACCTGCAGTTTATATGAGAGAAATGAGCTTGCATGAAAGGACAATACACTTAAAAGAAAATGCTAATTACGTTTTATTTTCTTTAGGGTGACAGCGGCTCTCCTGTAACGTATGAAGGAGCTAATCGTAGATGGACTATGGCGGGACTTGTTAGCTTCGGTCCTGATTACAATTGCGTCGATCCTCGCTACGTCCTTTCAGTTAACTCAAGAACAACTTATTTTATGAAATGGATTGCACTATCTCTTGCTAAGCCAACGTCTGCAGACATTGTAACATACAACTAGTGTAAAAATAGAGTGATGTGAATAACTTGCGCCTTGTTTAATTTGTTTAAATAGCTCTAAATCAACGATTTTATTAGCAAGTCTCTTATTTTGAAATTAAAGAACTGTTTTATCTATCTTCGACTACTTCCACTTACTATGCACATGTACACATAGAAGCATTCATCAAATTAACACTTATCCAAACTGCTAACGAAGGATCATAAAGCCACCATTAAGAATTAAATTAATTTACAGATAATTTTATTTTAATTTTAAGGTAAAAGATACTTTTGGAAATTAATAGACCATTTAATTACATTTATTTGTATTTTAAATAATACTTTCAATCCTGTCCTTTCAATAATAGATAAAATTGTGGTTAACTGTTCATAATGTAACTATTTATCTAAACTACTCTTTCAAATATTTTATAATCTGAGTTACTACTTTTTTTGATATCTTGACATCGACAACACAACAATTAAAAGTATATTTTATGCTGCTAAAATTAGGTTGTATCAGAAATCTGGTTGTAAGGATGATAAAGATTGCATTTACATGGAGCTTACCATTTATGGGGGCAGTTGGGTGGGTGTTGTTCTGGCTCGGTGATAGTACGGGAATGCATCCGAGAATCAGGTGGATAGAACTCCTTAATAGCCTTAAAAAAGCTGCCTATCCTAAAAATATACGACCTGGTTTGTACAGGGAGTAAGGTGACAAGCTCGCCTTCGGTGTCTGTATGGAAGAACGAATTCTGCTAATGTAACATCGTAGACAGACTCGAATACAAAGGTGTTTGAAAAATTACAACTTTAACTTTTAACTTTATTCATAATAAAATAATAATATCATTATTAAAAGAAAATAAAATTGTATGCTATATTATTATTAGAGATTTATTCATGAAAGTGAAAAATCTTTGAGTTTGAACTCCAAAATATGAATAAAGCTTCTGAAACCTCATAGGAAAGATAAACGAACTTGAGCCAAATAAGATCTCTGAGGCCAGTAAATCACTTACCTACCTTTAGTTTACATTACATGAATAAAAGTATGAAATATATTTTGCTTTTTAAAGTTAATCCCCAGGGACAATTTTAATATTTGTATATGGTTTGTTTTGCTTTTTAAACTATGCTACTCTAATCTCCAATGAAAATCCCTGAAATTATAACTCAAACCCACGAACAAATGGCATAAATAGTAGCAGTTATTAAAATTGTAGGAAAACAAATAATTTATGAGGACGTTACGATTTTTGCCTACTCACAGTTCTGACGTTTGTTCTTATATCTGTCCTTATTCAACTCAATGCCCTACACTCATATCATAATCATAAATATTTGTTGACTCACTGCATGGCTTTTACTGTTAAAAGTTTAATCTTTCAATCATGATACAATATTATACAATTGAACCAGTAATTTTATGTGCAAAGAATATTCATGCTGGTGTTTGCTCTACTAAATTCATTGTATATATAACTGTGTCAACAGTAATTTTTCTGAATACGTTTTGAGTAGTAACCTATAATCAACAGCCCACAACTTTGAATACTGAAATATCACAAATAATTTATCATGGCACTGAGAGCAATTTTGTTAGTTGCATTGGTAAAGATTTAAAACTTCTCTAAAATCAAATGGAAGAGTTGGGGAAAAAAGTTTATATTTAAGTGATTTTTAGTTAACTATTTCTAAATAATTCATTGATTTTAGATTATAGGCATTGTAGGAGCTATGACTCCTAGACCACCAAAAAATCCATCAACGGATGCAAATTTAGCGGGAGGGGAGCCTGTTTCTTCCAAACCAACCGAAAGTCAAAACCCAGGACCAGTAGGCGACGCCGTCAGTGAATCTGATTCAACTGATAACGAAAACGATGACAGCCGCCACGGCTACTACTACAGTGACTCTGATAGTGATGAATACAGTGGTAAGTTATAAAAATAATAGTGCTAGCTTATTATACTGATTCGTGAATTGCAGAACACAAAAAATTGCTGAGTATCCTGCATTACCCAATTTTGAAAAATAGCATACAAAGCTTTTAAAGACATCCAGAATACCTACATATGTTATTCTAATATTTGGGGTAGGTAATTTGAGAGATAGGCGATTGCACACTAGTACTTTTTTTACGTAATAGCATAGCGATGCGATGACGGTACACCATATGGTTGTACGTATCATATAGAGGTAATGTAGGTATAATCTAGATTACACATCGGGCATCTTCCCTCTGACCTCTGTGCTAAATATCAACAAATGTTGACGCCATTTTACTGTATTCTTCAAATTACATTCCCTACTAAAACACCCGCGAAGTCATTTTCGCGGCTTTATCTTCGCCTATTATGTGATGTTTTTCTATTTTTTCCGATGTGTACTCTAAATTTATCCATAGCTACCTTTATTAACTCTATGTACTACCTGTACCTTCCATGTATTGGGGAATTGCACCATCACGCATCGACAAGAAAAGTTATTCTTTCAATGCTTGTAGACAAGTTTCTTTAAGTCTCCAATTTTTGTTAATACACTGGCAACACAGTTCACGTGGTGGGTTCTCATAGGGCTTACAATGTATTACCATAAAATGTAGGACTTTAATAAATACGTCGTAAGACTGAAACCCCCTCACCCACCTTACTCCGGACTATAAAAAATATTCAAATATTATTTCAACGTTTCCAGATAAATGATAAATGAGATATTTTTCAAGTATGAGTAAAATTATAATTTTTCGGGATTCGCGACAAATAAGTAGACTCTTTAAATCTGAAGCCCTCTATTTTCTAGATGCATTGATTTTTGCATATTGCGTAAATTATTTGAGTCAGTTTTGTTTTCTTCTGTGTGGTTATTATTGTTAACTTTTAGTTCTGTAACTTCGGAAATTTCATTAATAATTAATCATGAGTTGATGACATGAAGCCCAACATCAACTTTTTTGAATCTTCTTCAAATGCGTTAATTCTGAAGCCTTTTTCTATTTTTTTGATCTTGCAGATAGTTACGAGTACAGGCACTAAAAGGCAACGAGAAATGATTGGATGATGAAATTAATTTAATTTGTTCATTACGAGTATATTTCCTTGTTGTGAAAAAAAATGTAGGTATATCTGAAATTGAAACTGTTCGGTTTAATAATATATTATGTTCATCACTCAACTGGGATAAAAGCATTAATAATCAAAACTAGTAACTATTATATACGATTTGTAAAGACTATTTTTAAGTTAAATAAATTTAAAAATGAAACAATATCATGTTAGCCTAAAAAATATGCCGTTCTATGTTTTTGTCGTAATTTCTGTTGCTATTATTAAATTATTCCCCTTTGTTATGCATGTAATAACCATGTTTACAAAATAACCTACTTTATGGCACGAAAATGCATTGAATTGTCAGTCTGATGAACTGTATGTATTGACAGTTATGCATTGAACTGACATGAATATGAAATGGTATAATACTAAAGCAGAAAAATTATACTAAGGCCAATAAAGCCACACTTATATGATGAAAGACTCACGAGAATAGCTGATGTATATAATAACTTTTGAATGCACAAATACTGAATAATTAGTACTGCAAGGAATTATAAAATCAACGAAATACAGATTCTAAAATTATGCAGTAATTATTTTGCTGGAAGATGTAATTTTTGTTAGCATCACCAATTTTTTACAAAATAATGCTCTATCATCATAAACAACATCGAAAACGATATCTTAAGGTGACCTTACATAATGAAACTAGTACAGGATTTCTGCGCCAAAAAGGATGCCGATTTTTAAAACTATTGGATATTTGGAATACAAACCCAATTAAACAAATTGTAATAGTGCAACCGAATATCATAAATACAACTAAAATGATATTTTGGGTATCGACAACAATAGGGTGACCGAGTAGGTCATTAACAAATAAAGCTTGTTAAATTAAATGTCAAACCGAGGCGTAATTTGTTTAAATACAATTTTTCTACAAGATGCATACAATAGATGTTTTTATATCATTCTTTGTTATTTGTTGTTTGATTTTATCTTTTCGTCGAAGCTATCTAAATTCGTATGTTTTCTTTCTCCGCGAGGTTTTATGTTTGGAATTAAAAGAATGGAAGTGTCAGTTTTTTAAGGGTATATATAATGACTATCATCCAAGTTGAATACTTCCAGGAGTTACACAAAATCTTTCATTATATATTTATCAGAAAGTGAAATTTCGTGATAGCGTTTACCTGTAAATTATGACTCCCAGTTCTATTACCTTAATTGTGAACTATGCAATAAAGCATTCTGAACTGTTTATTAAAATTTATATAGTATATGCATTATGTATACAAGGGTTTTCCTTTCCCTTATAAGCTGACATGCCAAGGATAAGTCATTACAATAAAATTAATACTACATACATTAACATACGCTCCACATCCTTTTATTAACATAAGTAAAAATAGACCTGAGACTAAAGTAGCATATAATTAATAATTGAAAGCTTATTGTAATATACCGAAAAATGGCCAATTTTTATTTTTATGAAATTATTGCAAGTCATATAGAAATACAGAAACTAGGCATGTCGTCCCTTATATGCATCTCTATATATTCCTTAAAAAATATTGCAACTAACAACAATATTATATTCAACTATGAAAAACTTTTTTTTCTTCCAAAATCGTATTAGAGGAGTTCACGGGGTTTTCGACACTTTCAAGACATTCAATTTAAGCTATAATTCTGTTCCGCAGCCACATTTAACAAAATTTTGAATTTTTGGATAATCAATTTATTTACTAACAGTACACAACCAATAATTCAATTGCAGTGTGCGACGGTACATTTAATGTAATTTTTGACAGTGTTTTCTTTTCGTAGTACAGCAACAAATACGTAAATGTTTTGTTTTTTTATGAATCTTATATGATGGTGCCCCATTCCGTCTCCACGGAATAAGATTTTTTCTCTTAAGACTGCAGAGTATTTCACAAAACATTCCGATTATACAAATTACGATCGTGCAACCAAATATTATAAATACCACAAGAATATTACTTTGAATATCGACAACAATTGGGTGGCCGATTCTGTCATAAGCAAATAAAGCTTGTTTACAACGATGGCAATAATGAGAATCATATAGAATTGTTTTGATGAAACTTTGTAGTTCAGACTGATGTAAAGTTTGTAGCCTCAAAGCAAAGAATTCTGGTAAATGGAAATTTTCTAAAGAATTCAAAGAATGGAATTTTAATTTGTCGGATGTAATTTCATAGAGTGGTCTCTTAAGCTGAAGGCCTCTGTCTAGTGTAAAATTCCAAAATTTCTTTTCATAGAACATTTCTACTCCAAAGCTGCCAAAAACTGCGTCTGTACAACGAGCAACGCTCATTTGTACCGTTTCGTTTTCAGGAGGTTCAGAGTATATAGAAATGAGTTTTAAAAAAGATTCTTCATTCCCATTCTCCAGTGACGATTTTCGAAGTAGTAACAGGGCTACTTCTTTGGGAGGAATTGTCGTTTTCTCTTCGTCGGATTTTGTAAAGGTAGCTGACGTACCAAGGTAAATTCGAATGTCTTTTTTCTCTAAAATCTCTTCATAATTTTGCATTTTCCTAAATGGCCTCGGCGCAATCAGATCAGTTGTTACAATTCCCTTATATCCATTAATTAAAACAATAAGTACCAGTAAATACGTTCCCAATAATAGCCGAAAGCGAAATTGAGCTTCAATTTTTGTAGATACTATAACTTCTTGTTCTAAAAAGGCAATTGACATATTAAAAAAGAAAATACTGGCATTTTTCATGGTTATTCTACCAGTAGATAGTATTTCAGGGTCACATAAACAGGATAGGGCAAGTACATACACGGGCACCAAAACCAAAAGTCCTATCCACAAATTTAGTCGAAATGGACTGTAGAACGCATAAAAACTTAATTCATCATCATTAGTAATGCACGTCAAAAATTTCATCCCGTCTATATTGATGTCATGGACAGGTAAAAAATTTATATTTTTTGGAATGTGGCCTACTAATTGAGGATTTAAAGAATTAGGGACATTATTAATCCTTCCATTAATGTTCTGGACATACGACTTAGAATAAAGTGTAACGTTCTCTAAATTTTCAAAAATAATAGAATATGCAACCAAAGCTGCATACGTTTCATCATATGCCGGTGTCATTTGAATATCCTTAAATTTGACGGGTCGACATGGTCCATTGCACGTTTCAATTAGTAATGAAATAGCAAAATTCCGAAAATTTAATTTCCATATTGATTCCGATTTCCACTTATTCAGAGATTGCATGTCCAACAGATTTAAATTAATATCCACCGGTAAGAACATATGCTGTAGGATATGTTCTGTTGCATCCTTAGAATACATTGGAAAATATTGAAATATCCCATCATTATCATTAAATTCAGCAACAAATGGTGATCCTTCTTTCATGAAACCATTGCAATATTTGCAAAGCCCCAGCATGGTGTTTGATTTGGAGAAATAAAAGAAAGTTTTTTCGGGAAGGGCATTCTCATCAAGTCTTGCTACAATTCTATGAAGAAATGAAAGATCTTCAGCATTTTTCTCTGTCACAACTGTAACATATGTGTTTGGTTGGTAATAATTTCTGACTATCCTTTTTTCATCGAATGTGTTCCAATTCAAAAGAATTGTAGTCCAATCAAAACTTGTAACGTTTTCAATTTGTTTTGGAGGAATCAGGAAATTTGGAGGGAGCTGCCATTCCACGAACATTTTGTAGTATGCATAAAAATACTGAAAATCCGTGTACGTCTTTTTCTGGTCGTGAGGATAGAGGAAAATGTGAGAAAAGCAACGAAGATACTTTTGTCGCTTTATTCTCATGAATTTCTTGTGATCGTCAATCAGACGCTCTCTGAAAATTGAAGTTTGACTTGGTCTTACTGCAGATGCATAGAAGTAGAAATTAAACGGATAATCCCAATTTAGTAACTTTGAACTCTTGGAAGTCGTCATCATTTGATATAAATGGGAATTTGGGTCAATAGTTTTAATATCAGTATTCGATATTGTAACAGGGTATTCCATTTTCTCCAAATCGATTTCTTTCGCGTGAGCAGTGTCAAAGAAAAATAAGTGCGTTGCACACTCTCGATAAACAGACATCAATTTATAAATGTCTTCCTCCACTTCTGGCTTCTGTTCTTTACAGGACACTGTGGATATGAACAACAATGTGCTAAAAAACTGAAATAGTTGTAATCGCTCCATTTCAATACATCAAAATGCTACTTTTCTATTAAAATTTTGTCCAGGGTAATTACATTGCCTCTTGCATTTGTTAACATTCGTAATTTTGAATTCAATATTAGTATAACCAACTATAACATGTCTCAATTTTGGAAATTAAAAATTGAGGTAATAATGAAGAAAATGCTCGTGTTCGAGATGACTAAATGTAGGAAAAAAGTGTATTAAACAGTAGAGTCGATAGTTGAACTCTATCAGAACACCGGAATCCAACCGAACATGCAACTCTCACTTTATAATTTTTTTCAACTCTCACTTTTTGAAAACTTTTAAACTGGGTATTTCCTGCTCTGTCACTAATATATAGTAACTTATATGAAACTATAAAATATTTGTGATACGTATAGCTAGGTATCTTATTTAAAGTTTTTAATGTAGTATGGTAATTAAGTTTATTAAGTATAGAATTGCGTGTTGCATGCACCAACAAGTATTCCTCGACACGATTTTCTTGGGAGTTGTAAACAATTCATCCGAATTCCATGTATAGTAATCAAAAAAATTGCTTTGAAGAACGCTGCTCGAAACTTGAAAGGCTAATGAGATGACAAACTTAAAAATCTCTTGAAAACGAAGAGCATAAGGTGCTACCAACATTAAAATAATGTGATACAGTGTAAAATATTATTAAAATAAACTTAAAAATGTGATCTCGTGAAAATTGAATACTTTTGCCGAATATCGTCAGACCGAATAGTTCCCGATGACAGTCTGAAGCTTTCTGACATACTATGCTAACTTATGTACAAATGTCAAACAATGTATATAATTTTAACCTAGTCATTATTGTTTCCAGCATGCTATTTTTTTACCAACTCAGATCATTTACATTTGACAAAGTTCTCAGTTGGTGTAGTGATCTAAATTTTTATTTTGTTTCCACGCGAGCTTTTCTGGTACGACTTGCAGAGTGGAAGCGACAGTGGGAGTGACAGCAGGGAACAATGTCTATCAATCACGTTGAATATGTCCAGGAGTTCCAGAAAATTGTAGTTTGATTCATACTTCTCATGAAGTGAACTTGCGTGACAATCTTTGTGGCAGAAAGTAAACGAGTCCTTGTTATTTAATGCAATAATGCCTCATTTTATCTCCGTTACCTTATATAATTGTGGATAATTCAGTCGAACATTCTCGGAAGCATTTTATTATATTCAATATATCAAGGCAACAATTTTCCCTTCCTATATTAGCTGACATGTTAATGGCTCAGTCTACAAATTAAAATTAATATTGCATACATTGAAATTCGAATGACATACTTTAGTTAATCTAAGTAAAAGCAGACTAGGGAGTGGAGTATCAAATAGAGCATAATTTCAAACATTACATACTAATAAGCTCCTTATACTAAAAAAATACATTGCAGTTGGGTTGCCAGCACACGAAATTAGATATAGTATGGTAGATAATGTTTCCCTATGAAATTCTGCAAATTCATCGAATACGGAGATATCAGTGAGGCTGGATAGACTTTGTAAAATAACACTATAACCCAAAATTATCGTATGGCTTTACCTATACAAAAAATAAAAACCAAACCAGTTCGCCGTGAGAATCTTTTTATATTTTGTGGAACTTAACTACAAAGTTTTACATCAACTTATGAATCAAATGTTTACCCATGATTATGATTTTTGAAAAATTAGGTTTCGTATGAAATGTTACACGATAAGTATAGGCTGTATTTTTATTTAACAATTTAACATTTACTGTTCAATTTACATTCATTTATTTTATTAAATTCAACCCACGACATATAGTAATAATAGTAGTAATAATAATTATGATCTTGTTTTTGCATTTAAATAGACAACAATAATGCCATAGTAAATGGGTGTCATTAAATAATAATCATGCATTTTTGCAAGTTATTAACTTATTTCATTTTTAGTGACAAAATATATTAAATTAAATTGTAAAATGTTCAACCACCAAGAAGACCAATAAACCTCAGGAACAAATAGATTTTATAAAAATCTATTGATAGTTAGGGTTTTGTTATTATACGCTGTAATTCTTCAATTCCAATTCTCAAATGGTTTAGATTTTTCATATCGATTTCAGTAGCTTCAACCAAATGCTTAGCGCTTTTCTGTTGAATTGAGAGAAAACTTTTGATTTGAATCTCAGAGTCCTTTTCGACAACAAGTTTCGGCTGACTGCGTCCTGTTTTGGTTAAATTGAGTTTTTGACGCCGTAACTGAGCCAATAAATCTCGTATATGCCCCTTACAATTCGATGGCTTATTCAATTCAGTGTCCATTCTTTCCAAATACTTTTTTAGTTCCTGTTCTACCGGATATAGTTGAACTCCAGACATTTTAGCCGCATCTATTCGTAAAATCACCTACACAAAAATATATTGCTTGATTGCATAATTAGTAGAAATGTAGGTACTAAAATAGAATCACATCGTTAATGTTAACAATCAAAGTTACCTTCAGGAGTCTATGGACAATGGTGTAATGACGCCGTTTCAACTGTTCAATATTAATGCTCATATACCGAGACGTTATCTCCGCAATGTCTTCTTCAATCCGTTTAATTGAAGATTGGTGTTCCTGGTTTTGAGACTACACACAAGATAACAAATTGGAACAATTAATTAATAAACGAACACATTCTATTGAAGGGAGCTATCCAGTAGCTTAGAAAACACTTTATACTACACTTGCATTTCTTATAGTTTCTAAAATTATGTAATTAGAACAATTGGAAAAAAACGAATCTTTCTTAGATAGGACCTAGGAATAAGAATATTCATTGGCGAAAATGCCTTACATCTTGCCAATCGATTTTTTTCTTCAGACCTTCTATTCCTAAAATTGGAACTGGAATCAATGATAATGGCTTTGGATTGTCATGTTGAGCTTTAAGCCACACTCTGGGGTCAATTCCTAAAAAATAAATAAAAATTCAAAAGCTTTGTTGTTAAAACACATAGAACAAAAATATTTAGCTTTTTGAACAAGTTCTGAAAGAAAAGAGTTACCACAGGGTGGATTTTGCAAATATAGTCTCAATTGTTCTGGACTTGGTTTCACTTTGGGGAACACTTGCAAAATGCCTAAATTTTCCAGTTGAGCCTTAAGAAATGGCTGTGCCAATGCTGCGGTCAAGTCGTAAGCAGGAACTCGACGGTTTGTACTTTTGTCTTCAGCCACAAGGATGACAGTGGACTCGTCCATTCCTGAACGTTTAATCTCGCTCAGGTTGAACATAATATTTGGGCGATTGAATATAGTTTGAAAAGTGTGTATGATCTGAGTTTCTCCTGCCTGAACTTTATCCGGGTTCTTGTTTATCGTCAAAATTACTTGGCCGTCTTCGTTGGTATCCGTAAAAATATATGAATAGCTAATAGCTTTAAAGCGACAGTAGGGATTCATTGACGTATATGTCACAGGTGGAAATACTTGAGAGTAGTAGCCTTTTCCCTTCCCCATACAAGCCTGCACATAATTCAGATGGGCTAAAACTTCATCCCTCTCATCCCCGAATTTGAAACATTGATAAAGCGACTGATAAAAAGCTTGACTTTCATTGATTTGAGGCTGCTGCTGCAACGGTTGTTGTTGCTGCTGCTGTGGCTGCACTTGTTGGACTTGTTGAAAAAAATAATGACACTATTTTAAAACATGATTTTAGAAAAAATTAGTTGTAACTAACTGACTTAAGCAGTAAAATATGGGAAAATATTGTTCTAAGTACCTATGTCAGTAAAAAAATTAATATTGTAAAAATTACGCTATCAAATAAATTAATATTTAAATATAGAAATAGACAAATAACATAATTACCTGGTGCATTAAAAGTAAAGCCTTGGGTTGCCGTTTTTGCTCCAAATCCAGAAAAAGCATTTGACTGTAAGGGCTGTGATGTGCCAAACACATTGCTATTAAATCTCGGTTGTGTACTCTGCCCGAATCCAAAACCTGTGTTTGGAGTTCCGAACCCTATTTTTATATTTTGAACATGTGATATAATTTGCCATTTGTTCGTATTTTTTAGTCATATAATACATTTCGTTGGATAATTTGATTTCCCTTTCTCTAAGTCCTTGATTGCACCGAAATGCAATTTTGGATCAGAGACATAACATCAGAACTCAACAGTCTGTGACGCAATAATAACAATACTAATACTAATACCAATAGTTTATATAATCTATTATGTTGAATTTTGTCAATGATTAGTTTTACGTTCATTTTCCTGAATGACGTTTAAAATATTAGAAAAGGTTGCAAAATTACCAATATTGGTAGCTGTTGGATTTGTATTGAATGAAAAAGGTGCTGCTGTAGTTTTTGCTCCAAAGTGGGAAAACAGATTCGGTTGTGAGGTCGAGTTCCCAAATGTCAATCCTGTCCCAAACGCTGTATTTGGCTGAGCACCGAATGGGGATTGTCCAAAGCTTGTGTTAGCTGCAGATCCGAATCCTGTTGGTTGGACTGTTCCAAAGAAGGGATTTGTGGTACTTCCGAATCCCGTTGCCTGGGGTGTGCCAAATGGGGTGGTAGGTGCATTTCCGAATGCTGGTTTTGGGACCCCAAATATTGAGTTCGTTCCACTTCCAAATATACCTTTAAAAAGATTATAGCTTATACTGTACAGATTAATAATAGACCAGTGGTCAATCAATGGTTCAGTCTTGTTTCGAGTCTCGTCGCTCGTTTTTGACCATGCAACATTTGAATTGATTATTGAAGAAGAGACTTACCTCCTGTATTAGTTGCAGGATTATTTCCAAAAAATGACATGTCGCATATATAATTGCTAGCTGTTGGACAAAAATGAAAATTCTTGGTAATTAGCTTTCAGCGTGATTGAATAATAAATAAATTATTTTGCTTCTGATTCTTTTCTTCTGATCTCCAGTCGCAAGGTAAGCCCAATGAGATTCCTTTATTAGGACATATCCATCAATGTATTACCAAGACTAGACTGACTGCCTGAATCTAGCGTCTATCTACATACATATGTATAATAAAATAACATACATGATATATTATATGATACCTACTTATGTAATATGTAAATCACTCCACACAATATTACGTACTACGTACTAGTACGTACCAGAGATATGGCAACTATTAATACTACTTCTAGATGGGACATGTCAATCTTTAGTTTGTGTCACATGATAAGCTAAGTAAGAAATACAGACCCAGCCACGGCTGTGCTCCGCCGGCGAGTAAGACACAAGTAGGGGATCCGCCGGTGGCCCCAATGAAATTACACGGCTGAGAGCTCACTCGCGCCACCATACGTAACCAATCAAAATGATTGATATGTCCCATCTATTAGTTGCCATATCTCTGGTACGTACTAGGAAGAAAACTCGGGCTCAGCTCAGGCTAGGCTCCTTGGTCTGGCATTTTCTTGTGTGCGGCAAATCCGAAAATCGTGATGGCCGATTGTTGTAAGAAAAAAAGTTTTTTTCTCGCAAACAATTAACAACTGAAAAGAAGTATTTATTGGTTTATTTTTGAAAATGGCAACACCAAGTTATTCCATTGCAACAACGCCTACTTCTCCAGGCGGGAGTGAGTGTTCCACCAGTCGGGGAAGAAGGGCCAAAGAAGAAAATGACGTTGGTAGCCAAAGCCATGAAAGTCAAGCTGAAGGTCATGCACAGAATAACGGCAATTGCGAAGGTACCGCAGCAGATCGAGAATTTTCCTCCGAGTTGGGTGTACATTTCAGTGACGAATCCATCATTGTCCGAAAAGATTTAGTAAATTACTTGACTGATTTTGGAAGTGGAGCGTATGATACGGTAATCTATTGCCTTGACGGGTCACCCCCCATCCCTGTACATGGACGAGTATTGAGTGTATTTTGTCCGTATTTCTTCGAGCTGTTCACGTCTCAACGGAGCTTTGCTTATGGTCTGGCAAAATGTTATCTCCTGGATATGGAAGGATTGATTTGCTGCAAGATCGTCCATTACTTGTATTATGGACACATCCACATTTGCTCCAGCACTGTATTCAGTCTGATACGGGTTGGTCGACAGTTGTCCCTGTTGCAATTGGTGCAGAAATGCGAAGAATTTTTCTTAGGATGTGTCAAGAAGGAAAATTGTCATTTTCTGCTGATGCACGCCAAGCTGAATGGGAATCACTGTATGGAATCTTTGATTAAAACATTTATGAGGACTCACAGCATCGAAGATTCACCTTTGCCAACTTATAGTGGAACGAATCAAAATCTGAAGGATTTCACCTATGAGCAGATAATACAATTCTTAACCTTTCGCCCTGCACCAATCCACGATGAAGACGAAAAGTGGGTATTTAGCAAAGTGCTCGAGTGGGTTCGATTGGATGCCATGAACCGAAGCAAGTATCTCAAGAATTTGGTTGCTACCATAGATTTGTCCCGTCTGCCAACAAATTACCGAATGGTCCAGTTTCATATGAATCCCTTGCTGATTGCGGATAGAGAATGTCAAGAGATGTACATGAGAAGTGTGGAGTCGATCGTGCAAAGGATGGACGAGAACGGTCTGGAGAATTATACATACGAGCACATGGAGCTACAAGGAGTGCCACCACCAGGGAACTATATAAACATGTTCTCGGAAATGAATTCAGGCGAGGAATTAGACGTTGTTAATTTAAATTACGGCGATGAAGTATTGTCGGCATATCAGGCTGATGGGCAATTAAGCATCACCAATTCTGCTTCTGTTCACAATCATAATACCCGTAAGAGATTTCTTTATTCAGATCCTCCCCGTATCTCTGAACATAAAGCTAGAAGAGCGGAAGAAGAAGAAAGGTGTGCAAATGACGCGATTGCTTTTGAAGTTGCTATGTTGCAATCCTCTGTGGAAACGGAGATTAAAGCGGTAGCCGGTAAAAGTGCGGACACTCCAAAACAGAAAATAAAGAAGCCTAAGGGAAAACCCCGGAAAAGAAGAACGGCTGCTGCTCCTGTCTCTACTTTGGCTACTATTGAACAATTTGAAGTTTTCACGGATGTTCCCGCCCTACCTCTAATGGTTTTCTCAACAGGGACGAAAGCTCGACGAAACTTATTCTACACCTACAACTTTCAGAGTCAGCAATGTCAGGTTTTGACGGAAACTTTGTCCCGACGCTATCAGTCTTCCTTTACAATGCAAGGGAATATGATTCTTGACATCGGAGGTCACTCTCCACAAGGGAGCAGTACGAAAATTGAATTGTTCGACACGACAGGCGTTATAGCTCCAGGTACTCCCTCTCATTATGGCTGGAGAACAGGGCCTCATATGAAGATACCCAGAACGGACTTTGCTCTAGTTAGCCACAATGAGTGCATCTACGCCATTGGAGGAGTCAACATTCTCATCAGCCCAGTTCCTTTAAATTACGTGGAGAAATTGGAAGTGAGCGTCGATGGTCGAAAACAATCAAGATGGCAACCAATGGCCTCAATGTTGGAAGGTAGACGGAGTTTTGGCGCTGCTGTTCTCCACCAACACATCTTCGTCGTTGGCGGCACTGGAGAAAATCTCGAAGATCTCGCAACAGCTTCTAAGTATGACATTGAAGACAATAGCTGGACTGACGTGGCACCCATGTCAGAAGGTCGTAGGAATGTACGTGTCGCTGTTTTGTGTAGTCGACTCTATGCTGTAGGGGGCTGTCGGGGAGAACAAAGCATTCCTGTCAATACAACCGAAGTTTATGACTCAGAAACAGATCAATGGACTTATTTGGCGCCGTTAACCATTCCCAGAAATATTCTAGCCGTCGTTTCTCATGGAGGAAGAATTTATGCCTTTGGCGGAAATAAGGAACGTTTCTCAGCGGAGCGCTACAATCCTCTGTCGGATTCTTGGGAGCTATTCAAAATTCCTGATGCCATGCGCTCAGTTAATTTCCATTGTGTGGCACTTTACCACCAACTTTAATTACTCTATTAATGGCTACACTAAATCAAATACTCATCTTTTCATTTAAAGCACCGTCTTAAGTTTAATGTGTAAGTGTAATTTTTTTTACTTATTGCATTATATAGAATCTACCATGTTTCAGTTATGCAGACTTTATTGTACTTTGTCCAATTCTAGAATTATTTCTGGCTGTTATCGGAAGTAAGGAACATATTTTAGCAGAGCGCTACAATCCTGTCAAATTATTGGCAACTCTTCAAAAATCCTGATACAATACGGTCAATTTATTTCAATTTATTTGTGTTCACTCTTTTACATTATATTTAATTAATTTATGGCCACACCAAATATTTTAATATGGAGAAAACCGTCTTAATTTTATTGAAAAAGCAATTTACTTATGCCATGATATAGAACGCATGAAGTTTAAAAGCTAAATGTACTCCTTTATTGTATTATGTTGAATACTAGTTATATTTATGCTTTGAAGCAATAAACATCCATTCCTAGCTACAAAAAACGCGCAGAAAAAAGCATTCATTACTATTGTACATTATTTTTACATTTATAAATTATAACAGCAACATAGTTTTCGATTTTCAACCACACGTATGTAATACCATGGGCAAGATTTATTTTCGACTAGCATACATTCATGTACGTATAAATGTAGGCTATGTATATCATAATTATATATATATTCAATATTCTATTTATTATTATATATAGTTTTTTCTATAATATTTAACTTTTTGTATAAAATATATCATTTTCGTCAATATTATAGTTTTGAATAATTTTAGTTAATGATAGCTTGTATTATTTGGTGCTTAACAATATACTTAATTATTGGTAAGTAAATTATATAGCACATGCATATTCTTAATAAAACATGTGTATAGCAAATATTATATAACGAATTTTAACGAATGGCACCGACCCGCATTACTTTATACCATAGAAAATACCGTTTCGTGTACGAAAACAATAGTTCAAAAAAGAATCCTACTACACAAATTGCAATAGTGCATGCGAAAATTATAAATACCACAATAATGTTACTTTGGGTATCAACAACAATAGGTTGACCTACTATGTCGTAAGCAAATAAAGATTGCTTGCAGCGATGACAGTAATAAGGAGACAGTAGTACTGTTCTAACAAAAGTTTGTATGCCAGAATGACGAATTACTTCTAACCTCAAAGCAAAAAACTCTGATAAATGGAAATTTTCTAAAATAGTATACGAAGAGACTTTAAATAAATCTGATTTGATTTCATAGAGTGGCCTCTTCAGCTGAAGGTGAGAGGTTCGTGTGAAATTCCAGAATTTCTTTTCGTAGAACGTATCAAGATCAAATTGGACAAAGACTGCGTTTTCACAACGAGCAACGCTCATTTGAACGGTTTCGTCTTCAGGAGGTTCAGAGTAAATGGATATCAAGTGCAAGAGGGCGTCATACTTTGAAAGTTCTTGTGTTTTTTGTCGAATTAGTACTGCGACAGTTTCATTGGGCTGTAGACCTGCTATTTCGTCAGATTTTTGGAATGTAGGCATCGTACTAAAATAAAATCGAACATCTTTTACCTTCAAAAGGTCTTCATAATTTTGCATTTTCTGAAATGGCTTTGGTGCAATTAGATCAGTGGTCATAATTCCTTTGTATCCATTAATTAAAACGATAAGCGCCAGTAAATAAGATCCAAATATTACTCTGAATCGAAGTTGATTTTCAATTCTTGAAGATAATGTAATTCCTTGCTCTAAAGCGGCAACTGCCACACTAAAAATAAACTTTCCTAAATTGTTCTTGCTAAATCTACCAGTAGTTAAAATTTCGGGATCGCATAAATAGGATAAAGCAAACATATAAACTGGGAAGAAAACCAAAAGTCCTATCCACAAATTCAACTGAAATGGCGTGTAGAATGATTTGAAAGTTAATTCTTCTTCATTAGTAATGCAAGACACAAATTTAATCAAACTTGCATCCGTGTCGTAGACAATCAACGAATTAAAATTTTTTCCAATGTAAGCTGTTGTTTCCCTATATAAATTGTTAGGTAAATTAGACGTAAATCTGCCACTGATCTTTTTAATGTGCGACACAGGGTACAGTGTAATATTTTCCAAATTTTCAAACAGCATAGAGTACCCGACTAAATACGTATGAGTGAAATTGTTAGCGTTTTCTGAATTTCGTTTGATGCTTTTAAAGCTCGCGGGGAAACACACTCCAGTGCAAACGTTATCGGCCATTAACATTGCAAAGTTCCAAAAATTTAATTTCCATATTGATTCAGATTTCCAATTATTCAGAGACTGCATATCTAGGTGCTTTAAATTAATGTCTACATTCAGAAACATGTGCTGCAAGACGTGCTCCTCTTGATTCTTCGAATACATTGGGAAATTTTTGAAAATTCCATCATTCTCCGTAAATTCAGCAATGAACGGGGGCCCTTCATATCCGAAACCATTGCAATGTTTACAGAGTCCCATCAGTGTGCCGGAGGTGGCAAAATAAAAGAACGTCTTTTCAGGAATGGCATTTTCATCAAGTCTCGCCACAAGTCTATGAAGAAAAGAAAGGTCTGCTGCATTTTTCTCTGTCACAATTGTGACGTATGTGTTGGGTTGGTAATTGTTCCTGACGATTCTTCCGTCATCGAATGTATTCAAATCCAAAAATAAAGTAAACCAAGTTGTATCTGTGTTATTTCTTACTTCTTTCGGAGGAATCGTAAAGCTGTTTATGGGTAGCTGCCATTCCATGAATATTTTGTAGTATGCATAGAAATATTGAAAATCCGTGTACGTCTCTTTCTGGTCGTGAGGATAGAGGAAAATGTGAGAAAAACATCGAAGGTATTTATATCGCTTTATTCCCATGAATTTCTTGTCATCATCAAACAGGCGCTCTCTGAAATTTGAAGTTTGACTCAATCTTAAAGCAAATTTGTAAGAATTAGAATTAAATGGAAAATCCCAATTTAAGAAAAATGTATTCATAAAATTGGACATTATTTTGTGTAAATTGGAATTTTTACTGATGGTTTTAATGTCCGTGTTTGATAGTGTGATGGGGTGTTCAATTTTATCCAATGTAATTTGTTTTGCCTGTGAGGTGTCAAAGAAAAATAAATGTGTTGCACAGTTTCGATAAATATTCAAAAACTGATAAATATCTTCCGAATTTGGATTTGGGCTCCCATGCGGTATCTGGGAAACGAAAAATAGAAACGCTAAAAGATGGTATACTTTGATGCAACCCAACTCCATTGTAATACAGAATTCTCGCATTTATAATAATATAACTGATAAAGAATGGTCACTATATTTTATTTGAATATTAAAAGTCACCAGCGTAAAACGTTTCGTAATACAATGAATATCTATATTATTTAAACGAACACACAATTTTTATACGTATTATTTGTATCAATGCATGTATGACAATTACTATGACCTCCAACAGTAAGCTTTTGTTTTAAGTAAATTTTGTTAGGTACCTTCTTCTATTCCTTTTTATACAGTTTTATCCTAGATATTCCGTGTATCGCTTCCACTTCAATCACTTTATAACAATTTATTAGATGAAACAATAAAATATTTATTGAATATATCTTACGTCAATAATATATATAATTGGGTAATGTAATTACTATATATATATATAGGTAGTTTCCTCGTTACATGGTTTGTAATAAGCTTGATGAATATCATTTTGTGTCAATTCTATGCAGGGCTTCTTTTATGATATTCTTTTTATTTGCTTCACTTAATTTTCCTGTTATTTATAGACTAAATACCTTAATTAAATAGACTAAATACCTTATTTAAGTAGACTAAATACCTTATTTAAATAGACGAAATACCTTACTTAAATAGACTAAATACCTTAATTAAATAGACTAAATATCTTATTTAAATAGACTAAATACCTTATTTAAATAGACTAAATACCTTAATTAAATAGACTAAATACCTTATTTAATAGACTAAATACCTTAATTAAATAGACTAAATACCTCAATTAAATAGACTAAATAAATTAATTAAATAGACTAAATACCTTAATTAAATAGACTAAATACCTCAATTAAATAGACTAAATACCTTATTTAATAGACTAAATACCTTATTAAATAGACTAAATACCTTAATTAAATAGACTAAATACCTCAATTAAATAGACTAAATACCTTAATTAAATAGACTAAATACCTTATTTAAATAGACTAAATACCTTAATTAAATAGA
>JAAAYG020005016.1:0-28260 GCA_009936455.2 Tomocerus minor
GCGTAGTGTAGTGTATGAACCTACACTCAAATAAAGTGTAGTGTAAGTGTAAGTGTAGCCTTTTGATGCCCACCTATTGTGGGTCGGTATTATACTTGGGTCTGGAGATTTTGGGCCATGGATGGCGGTTGCCGGTTGGTGGTAAGGCTTGGCTCTGCCTTCTGTAAGCTAATAAAGATTTTTGGTTAGTGTTGGATCCTAACCCCCCGGTATCTACATTTAGGTTTGTAGGCAGTAAATCCGAGGCAAGTTTTAATATTTCGTGATGAATGCCAAGCCAAACAGCGGGGCAATGGGCGAAATGGTCTAACTAAAACGTCCATGCATACAAAAATCGAAAAATCATTTCCTACAACTAACGGAAAACATTGAACAGGGAAATGAAGAGATTTAGTTTGATAAATGATTTGACTTTCAGTAAATTAGTTGACTAAGTGTCAAAGGCAATGGCGCTCCGAAATATTATTTTATAAGAAGACCATACCATTTATATCAGTAGGAGGCAAATCCTTGGCTTCAATTAATTCTAAGTTTAGAACCCAGTCAGGCACCTGTAGTACAAAAACTTGGAATTAGTAAGGTTTGACTTGATGAAGGCCATGTGCAATTATGATAAATGAAGATAGTCTTTCCAGGTGCTTCAATTCTTCTCATTATGTCCTCATTCCCATTTAAGACCCCTATAAGCGATAGAATACCTTTATTGATAGTACTGCTATTAAGAGTACATGTGACGTGGCGACCAGGAGTCCCCGATTTTTTAAAATCATCAAAAATTTGTTTCGCGTAAAAAAATACTCAGTGCCCGAATATTGTTTGGCATTGTTTACAACAACAGACATTCTAGAAAAAAGGCACTGCACCTCTATTAATAGAAACGACGACGTATTTATCGCAGGAAGGTTTAATTAAATTTAATGGATAATATTAGCCTAGCAATAACGTCTTTTTAACCCAACTTGCACCCAAACTGACTAACTTGAACCCATGGGTCTAAAACCTTTTGGATTAAGTTTCATTATTTGCCCAATGACCACAAAACCTAAGGCATCTGGAAGGTGTATAAACCTCCAATTTTCAGAAAAAATTACGAGGTATCCCTTTATGAATATATTGTCCTGAGTACTTGAGCAACTTGCGACCAAAATAATTGAACTCAAACTCTCTCCGTGTTTAGATTCGCTTCTAAAAAAAGTTTTTACATTTTATCCAAAAATGTTCAAAATAAAACAATTTCCGAGCGTAGCGGGGAAAGTTTTGTAAATGCATTAAATTTATAAAGCCAATAGTCACCGAGATTTGACATTTTATAAATTAAAGTTTGAAATAAAATACTCCAATTTTTAGGGGGTATCGCTCTAGCTCTTCGGGATGTATTGGGTATCCATTAGCGTCATTAGCCGAAGTTTCCGGGTATGTCCCCGACCCAGTACACTACCACCTGTGTACGGGCCAGTTCTAGCCATTCCATCCTTCGATGTTCGATGTATGTTTGTATGAATGTATATACTTTAAATGATAGCAAATAATATTTTTCGGGAATGATGGCAACCTTTCCATAGGGAAATAATATTTAATTTTTAATAAAATAATTTTGAAAAGGATGCAATGACAGGAAGGACTCACTGTTTTCTGTATTACTAACTGAACCAAGACGTCGTCTTTTCCTTGATCCACATGGAAGATGGTCCGAAGAAACGCAATTAAAGATTTGGACTTCTCTCTGGACTCCGCAGTAGGAAATAAAATCGAGATGGTCTCCAAGTAAATATCCTCAATCTGTGATAAAATACAAAAATATGGACATTTCCTTCCTCTTTAAATGCATACGCTGCATTAGCTCACACAGAAAACTTCCGGGTTGCACTTTGTCTTATCCTACTTTATATTACTAAATAATTACTAGCCAGGCTCGCAAGAGAAAATGGCTCCGCACGCACCTCGACGCACCTCAACGCGTAGATATACAACTCAAAAAGTACTTCAGAACATTTTTCGACAATTTCCGAAGCCTTAGAATTAGGCTGGATTTAACAATGAACAGAGTGGATACTGCCGTTGGGATACTGAGATTGATGCCCATGAGTCGAAGACAGATTGCTTTCATATTTACGAAGAAAAGGATCTTATGTTTACTTTTTAGCTAATCAAGGCAAATTAAGAATTTGCCCATTTTACTCATTTGCGGCTAAAACCCCTTTTTTCGTCTTCCACGCCAATAGCAGGGTATATTAAACATTCCTCCACGGAAGCCACAGTACTCATTGCTGTCAGTTATGTATACGTCTATGGGGAAAACAATTAGACGGTACTTAAAACAGGTTAAAGGAATTCAAACAAAATTCAAGGCAAAGAACTTTACTAAATCGTTCTTCACAAAACATTTGGATGGACCAAGTACCTAAGGCCAACATTCTGAAATGGACATTCCCACTCTCACTCCCCATCTCACTCATATTTTATCTTTGTGTTAACAGTGAGAGTGTGAGTGAAAGTAGGGGTTGCCCAATTTTTTCTACTAAAAATATTGGCCTAAGTTTATATCATCTCAATATTCTGTCTGCAGGTTGTATAAATGAAAGAGACGACTTTATTGTGACATCCGGACATTTCAAAACCTAAACTCAATTTTAATTAAGGCCTTGCTCGGATCTAATATACGCCGCGCTCCCGAAAAGCTAGAATCTTTGGCGCTCAAAAATTTTGAATTCCTAAATTTTAAACAGTTTTTTTTGTTGCCGAACTGACCTGCGTATGACTTTATTTAAGTCCCCCAAAAAGGCGCCCGGATTAGAACCACGTGGGTATCGTAAGCCAAAAATGAAATTGAAGGCTCGTAGTTGTGGAGCCAAGATAAACAAATTTTTTCATCAGCCTTCAAAAGACCGATGTTTGTTGCACTCACTGAGCGTTTCAGTTAATTTAGAGCCAATTTGGGTATGCATGGTTGGATTAGTTGAAGGTTGAATTTTACTGAAGGATGGGGAGGGATGAGCAATTTTTAAAAGTTACCTTCCAATTGGTGGTCGTCTTCCATAATTCGTCAGCAATAAACTTTTTCTGTTCTGCTGGAGTGAGAGAGTGTTGGGCCGACCTTCGATTGGATTCCTGGATAAGGGACGTCACTGACGATCTCTCTTCCTTTTTATAATCATCTGAGACGGAGGAAAAGTTGCGGAGGAAACTCAACTCTGGGTTTTCTTTGTCCTCTCTGTACAGATACAATATTTTTAACCTTTTTTTGCTTTCATAAATAATGCTAGCTGATCACTTGAATGACTCAAAAAAATGATAGTGGGCCGACTCAGAATTATAACTTATGACCGACTGAAGGCCGGCCGACTTCGAAAATCTCACTAATTGGCCAGGCGACTACGAAAATCTCACTAATTGCCAAGGCGACTACGAAAATCTCACTAATTGCCCAGGCGACTACGAAAATCTCAATAATTGGGGAAAATTGTACCTACTGGGCGGGCGACTGCGAGAATTTTACTATCTGGCCGCATTGGAAAATTTCTGCACCTGGCTGGTCGATACAAAAATTTGAGGTAAAAATGGGTCAAGTGACTGAGGTGATAAAAAAGTGTCGACTTCTGGTAACTATGCAATGAGAGGACTTAACTTACAAGGCAATCGAACCACCAGCCTGGGCCTCTTGCTCCATTAAAATTAAAAATCGGGGACTCCGGAGATCAAGTAATTTCTATCACAGCTTCAACACTGCTGTAATTCTGCACCCTGGAAATATTATTCGATTAAAGAAATGGCTGGGTACGTATTGTAATTTGTAACTGACGACGTCGTCAAAGCAAGATTCCCTGCCCAAACGTTTTTGCTTAGCCAAGACTGGCTCTCTTCTTGCTTTGCCTACTGCGTAAAGACTTCTAGCCACCACAACACTGCAATCTGCACTGTGTAAGTGCGTGTTTTTGTGTCAATGTCTATGTGATTCGTACTAAGCTGGGCGTGTGTTGTTTACAAATTACTTTAAAGGAGGGGTTGTAACTTTGCAAAATCCTGATTTAAGCAAGACGGCTTAGGGAGCGTCCATATATTACGAAGACCATTTTTCACGATTTTTGAACCCCCCCCCCTCCCCCTGTGAATACATTGGAGACTTCATGACCCCCCTTCCCGTCTTCGAACCCCCAACCCCCAAGCTGTCTTCGTAATATATGGACGCTCCATATATTACGAAGTTCTCATTTTTCTTTGAGATGCACATTTTTGCATTGCCCCATATTTTTTGAGGGCACCTTCCTCAACATTTCCAAAATTATAACTCTACACTTTTAAACTTTATCACATATTATAATCTACCATCTCAAAATCCCTACTATTTTTTATCTACAACTCCTTGGTCAGCCTATTGTAGGCATTGCACATCAGATACACTTTTCAGCGTCTGCACATGCTGACATTTCAATTCCATAATGTTTCAAATTCTGCTTGTGACTTTGTCTAGGCAGGTGTTATAATTTCGTATGTGTCCTCGAAGTAAAAGCGTCTGAAGGCCAGTATGACGTATAAATAGATTCAAAAACAGTAAATAAAAATCTCAGTCACGTGTATCGGCACCAACAAATGGTAGCTACTCGCATTTTTTTTCAGAAAATCTGCAGTGAATCTGTTTAATGATAAATACTTGCACATACGTAAAATAGAATAGAATTGATTATCAAATAAAAATAAAATGCAAACATTTCACTAAATTAAAAAAAAATAATTGAACATAACTAGGAATTAATTAGTTTTATCACATTAATAAAAAAATCCTGGCTTTACCAAATATTCTTCCTGGATCGTGGAGGATCGAAAAAGATATCGAAACTATTATAATTATCCTTTTTATATCTGAGACATCCAAAATAAGATACCTTTAGCTACTTCGCAATAAATTATAAGAGGCTCATAAGATCATTCAAGTTGATGGGCCTAAATTTAAATGCCTTATTACTATTTCGGGGTAATCAAAGAAACTTGAAAGGCCCCGCATTCTCTTCCCCTGGGAAAAACCAAATTGGCATGTTATTTTTAAATAAACATCTGGCTCCCCCAGGGACTTTTTATTCTGCGTATCGTCAATGCAGCCTTAACTGGCTGATAGATTTTAATGGCAGTGCCAGTCATTTTGGCCATTGGTAACTGCTCGCATGGGGATTTTCAAAGATAAAATAGTAAGTCATAGTGTATGGCTATTTAAAACAGAACTGGCAATCTCAGTCATTGCTGCTGTGTGCATTCTTCTGGGAATTCCACAATCAACATTTGTGGTTTTCCGGCAGTAAGCATTGTCTCTTTAACAACCGCAAAAGTAGATTTTTCAGCCAAGCCTTCCGCAGCACCAGGACTTCCATGCTTCTAATAAACTACAGTAAATAGGTGTAAAATATAGGTACCTGTAGAAACTAGGACATTGGTACATAAGCTTTGTTACAAAAATATTTTGGTCTATCCGTCCCAGAGTAAATGATTATATATTATGAAATTATGGTATATGTGTCGTAGTCTAAATGAACAATTAGAGTATCCAGTACCGCCCAAAATCACGAGTACCGGTTCTTGATATTTTCGGTACTAGCACCGGTACTAGTACCGGTACCAGTACCGAAACACTAGTGCCCTTATAAGCTGTAGTTTAATACACTTGATATCTCCCCCCCACATTTTACTATTTTTAGTTTTCTATTGAAAAACAAATTGCTGATAAAAATGACTAACCATCAAACATAATGAAAATGAGGATTAATTGAGGTTTTAGTAAATATTTTTATTAATTTGCAATTATTTCTATTACAGTCCTACGTAATATTAATAGATATTTATTTAGCTTGCCAATAATGTCCAGTATCAACCAAATGGAGCACAACACGTGAAATAGGGTCAGCATTTTAAAGCCTTTTTATAAAATAATTTTGATAATTAACGTGAAAACTAAACTTTGTAAAAATACAAAGAGTTTGTTCCTTTGTACTAAATTGAGTTACCTACGATATTGCATTAGTTTCAGAATATTCGTACAATCCTACATTTTTGCCAATTATATTATACTGGTCTTTTCTTTGTTTTATCTGAATTACATTTCCAGATTGCAATTTTGATTTAATTAGTAATTGAAATAATGAAATACATTGACAATTAAAGGTTTATTATGTTGTATGGAGGTTTATTCCAAGTTAAAATTTTGTTTTTGAGTCACTTTATTTGTTTTAACGTAGTTAGATAGTGTAATTTTCTGCAACAAAAATCCTTATATTGATTTTCCGATATTGGTACCGGTACTAAGGTGGCCAGTATAACGATGGTAATAATGGTACCGGTATTTCCCGGTACTGCATTATCGGTATTGGATACCCTACGTGCAATCAGTTCAATAACCGAGCAATATCCATTCATTATATGAATGAAATAGTGAACAATATTGGACTTGCGTATTTGTTAGTGACCTGTACTGTTTCAACATGCTAATATATGCTGACAGTTTTTAATTAAAATTGCCGTTTCCTAACATTTGGCTCACAAAATGTTCCCCGATAAGCGAGGGGAATTAAAGACGTTTCGGTACCGATAAGGATCTTTCATGAACAAAATCCCAAATATTTGGTACTGATCAGATTAATTCCTCAATAGCATAGCAAAAACAGTCCGTACCGACCGTGGAAGACAGTGGAGAGGCTATTTGGGGAGGGTTGGTGTAAGGGCATTTAACGATAAAAGCTATCGCTTCCGTGTACTGGAGCAGCAGATAAGTTGGTGCGACATATGCTGTAAACCTACGAGCTGGAAAGTGGAACATGCCGTACAAAAATGCAAAATCCATAGACATGCATGTATGCAAGAATATGTGGTGTCATACTATAAGAATATTTCCATGTAGGATTTAATAGCTTTGGATTTTGATGGAATTCTCATAGGTTGGGTGAATTATCAACGCCTATTGATTCGTCTTGGGACTATTATCACTGATGCTTGTGTAAAAGTATCATGGGCTACTAAGGTGCGTATAGGGAAGTAAATACTACTGTTTTGTTTTAGGAGTATGAGAATGTCACAATAATATAGCAATAACACAAAATACCATACATTATAAAACGTATTTAAACAATAGTATTTACTTCCTATCATGCATCTTAGTAGCATTGGTACTTTTAGACAAGCATGTCTACTATATCTATGCATATTTACTTCCCACATTCTATCTTTCAACCACAGTAACCCAAGAAGAATCAATAAACCCGAACAATTCCAAACAAAGTAACCCTAATATTTCTCAGCTACTTTCTGCCTACAACGATAATCAGTTCCAAGACGAAGCAATATGCCCTTGATAATTCACCCCTTCCATGACGAATTCCACCAAAGTCCAAGGCTATTAAATAATAGCCCTTATTTAATACGCAGACTAATTGTATGTACATTTATGTGAATAATAATCTTGACATGACAGAATATTTATAATTGATTTGAATTAAGTCAATTATAAATTACTTTATTTACTTTATATACTATCACAGATTATTTGTGAGCATGTGAAACAGAACAGAAGTTTGGCTCATCTCCAGCGCCGTCAAAGAGTTCAACGGTGATCGTGTTAGCGGACAGACAGAATCTGTGAATCTATTTTCGGTCCTCCTTTGTAAATCAGTTGCATGAAATATTGTAGCTGTTATTGGTGTCTGACAATAAAGTCCTTACTTACATTACATAAGCTCCCAAGAAGAGGGCAAGAACAAGATTTGGCCATTCTTTTATACTTTGATATGTTTCAATTTATTCCAGAGTCTACTAAATTAGCATTTATTTTGACCATACATAAATGTAATGCGTGAATAACAATTGATCACAGCTCATATAACGTTACATCACAAAATCACAACCCAACACTGAGCATAGAAAAAGAAAATTAAAATGAAAGATAATTATTTCCTATCTATCCGTTACAGTGACATAAAATATAATGAATAATGACGATTCATCAAATAATGAATCAGTAATATCAGGAATGGATTTTCTTTCAGGACGGTGGTGAAGAGAAGAACGCTATACAAGGAGAATAAGGATAGAAATGCATTGAGAATTAATTAAAAAAGCATCTGTTTTTGTACTAGGTATAATTGAGCATTTCTGCAACAATAATTAAAACACTGAGGATAAGGAAAGCTAAATATTACTAGTACGTCGCCTGGAATCAAATTTCAACAATCCCGAGCTGTCTGATGAAGTACACACAGAATTCAGTATAATATTTTATTTCATTTGTTTTAATTTTTTATTATTATAGTATTTTGGTCCCATTCAGATTATAGGAAAGGAATTAATTCCTCACTACATCTTTAATCCTCACTACTTATCACTAATCTTTGGTTATTGGTTATTGCGACGCAATATTTTAAGCTCTTAATTTTTGTGTTTCCAAATAAGGTCGAGCAGTTCTAAATGCATCGGACATGCTCAGTGTGATTCAGGCAGGTGTGGCATGAATTGAAATTAAAAATGAAAGCCCAATGAGCAAGTGGCAAAGTTTTAGAGAACTACACAAACAAGATGATTTTCAACACCTAGTTAAATTACTTGTTAACGCTCCAAAAGTTTACGCAAATTTTTTCATGTCCTTTTATATGTAAACATTCAAAAATGACGTATGCAATTATTGTGCATATTGAAAAGGTCAAATTAAAATATCTTCCACGCAAGTGTTTATTTCGCGAAATGGCAAAATATATTTGATTTCAAATTAGAAAATCCCGTGCGATAAGTAAAAATAAATGGGCCATTTCAGCCCCCGTGTGAGCGATTTTTCTCTTGAAAATTTGGATTTAAATTAAAACATTTGTGCTCCTTAAAAGATGCCTTTTGATTCCCTCAGACACATCATTGGTGATGCTCAAGACGCTGTGTAGCAGGCAACTAGCAACTACGCTTCACTCGCTTTTCGAACTGAAGGTGTTGGATGTGGAGCTCCAAAAACTAGGATCCCAACATTTTAATCTTTGCGGTTGCTCTGAGAGCGCAAAACACAAAACATTCTCATTGCCTGTCCCTGAACATTTAGAACATTTACACCAGACGAATTTTGACCTGCTCGATAATCCTAAGCTCTTATTATTACCATTACGAAAAGACGTACTGCTGAATTGGGAATTAAAAGGGGGCTGGCACTTTGAATAGATATTCCAGATTCAAATCGTACGGCTTGACGTAGATTAATAGGGTCGACATTCGACATAACCGAAATCTACCCACATTTATCTAGCAACTACGACTCGCCGATTTTCAAAATTTCAATTTGGGTGGCTAATATAAGGGTTTTGTGTAGTGGGAAGAATGCATTGCAAAAATGTAATTTTCTTTTTCTTATATGGTGAAAAACAGCAACGCATAAAATGGGATTTTGCAATTGCTAGAGATTTTCCCTAGCTTTTGTTTAAGATTATTTTTGCAATTATGAACGTATTTTAAAAATATCGGAATCTGGAAAGGAAGTTTGACAAATACATCAGCACTCGACAAAGGATTTATAATGTAATTGTGTTGGAATTTTTCGGACGCGCGTTTCAAATAGTGCCAGTCCCTTTTTAGAGGTTGCTACCAATACAAGTCATACTTTTATGCATGATAAAACCTTGACAGATAACTTGAAAGCTTGCCCTTGAAAGTCAAAGATACATCCGTCCGTTAATATTAGCCACCAGCACTAGAATAAGGATGCAACTTAAGGATGACTTCCGGCTGTTTCGGAGGGGATGAGAACGGGTCAGATTACACATATTAAACAGTTAAATTCCGAAACTAGAGGTTTCAATCCAGGGTGCCTGGAGGAACATTTTTGAAAAGATGATTTTAAACAAGTGAAATCCTTTTATGAAAAACAAATTTAAGTAGGGAATTTACATTGGGTGATAAAAAAAACAGTATTTTTCTTATTTCCTATTACAAATAGGAAAAAGGACTCGCAATTGCTGGAGTGCTTTCTGAGACCTTTCAAGTAGTTTCGAATGAGTTATTCATGACTTCTGTATTCTCATCTTAGACGTTTATCTCCTCTTTGGGAGATTTTCAGCTTTAATCGACGAAGCAAACGCGAGCGACAAGCTGCGTCGGATTATTCTTATGGGAAAAACTCTGTCAAGGTTCTATCAAGAAAGCATGAGAGCGAAGAGTATCCGCCTTGTATTTCCGATTAGGCAGTAAGCAGATTGATTTTAAACACGAGTAAAATAGAATTGAAAAGTTGCAATTGTCCAACACGTGTCTGAAAAAAGTGTCAACGTTCACTCGAGGACCCAGTCTCTAATGTGATGCGCTCAAGTAGTTTACAACAAGGACTGTACACCGTGGGGGAGTCAAGGTGTGCATGTTGATCAGGAAAGAAATTGTTACTTAAAGACGTCTTTAGAAGGACGTCTTTGGTTCAAGGAATTTTCGGCATTTTTGACCCAAAATAAGGGAAATATAATCTAACGATACTCAAACAATGGCATTTTACAAAATCATCTACTTTTTCTCACATTTGCAGGGGGGTTGGAACCCCTTGTCCCCCTCAATACGTCATTGATGTTGCTACAACGTTGACAATGTCTGAACAATGAAATCAATCCTAATGCTCCCGCCCTTTGAATATACACTTATTCGTAATAGTAGTGTGGGATCCCTAACCCTCTTTTATTTTCCCTCAGGTACTTCTAACTTACTTCACTATATTTCACTAATGATAGATAATTATAATTATGTGAGCCCTACACACCGTGTGCCATAATTAGAGAGTATAACGGGCAATGCGAAGTGGGCGATAAACCTAATTGTGGTATAAAGGCGGCATTGTCAGCGGCCTTCAATATCGTCAGACCGAGGTTGCTGACTCCAACTCCCAGATATGGAAATGAGTTGGTACAGTTGATTTTCACTCACTGCGCCGCTGTGCAGTTTCTTCTGCTTCTCGAATAGGCTTCATCAACTTCTCATACTCCACAAGGCGAAGACCAACATATCTGAAACACAAATACATTGTGAGTATATAAGTCACCCATAGATTATTAACACCATTGCATTGGCGGCAGGAGATAGATGAGCATTGACTCTGTAAGAACCTAATCTAACTGAAAACAATGTATTTAATTGTACAAGTAACTTAGTTTTACTAGGGTCCTGACAAAATAGGCCGCTTCACCGCTTTAAAACTTTCGGGTGTAACGCTAACCTAACCTGATGAAAAATAAAGATGTTCCAATGTGGGACATGTTTGAGATTACCCGAAAGTCTCCATGCGATGAAGCGGTGTATTTGGTCACGGCCTTTCACCATTGCCAATGAATTGCCAATTCATTTTAATAAATGATTTTATTATGTTAGCCTCGAGAATCTGTAACTTTAATTTCCATTTCAGAATTACTCGAAAATGTTCAAAATTACTCCTGTGGGGGGAATTAATATCCCCATTTTGTGGAAATTGTTTCCTGGAATTTACATTTAAAAAACTGCTGATTTAAAAAAAAATTGGACGTTTTTTGAAAATATAATAATAGCTAAATTAAATAATTCTTGTTAATGTTCCTATGTAATTAACCTTTGTGTTATTTTGATCATGTATTTTCGGTGTTTCCGTAATAATGTAACGTGATGTAACCGCCTTCGGTTGCAACAGGTAAGGGAGTCTTTTTTCTGACCTAATACGATTTAGTGTTGCGTAGGACAGCTGGGCTTTGTCGCCATTGGCGGTTGGTAGAGGCAGAGTTTGGCTAAATATTATGGATTCTAGGAATTACTTTGCTTGGAGCATTCTTAGTCAAAAGTTAGTGACAGCTACGCAGATCGTTGTACTTTGGATGGGGTGCTCTTATTTGGCCTTCGCCCCCTTGTTCGCTGAGCTTCGCAGGTTGTTGACGAATTCCACAAGCCTCAACCAACCAATAAACAAAAACGCAATCCAAAGATTTTGCAACTTTCATTTACTCACAGGACCGCCACTGCACTGCGGATAGATTTTAACTACTACGACTCTACCATTCCATTTTCTCGGATTTCCTTTTCATCAAGGCGACATTGGCGTTACTCTACCTTCATGCCATTTTTAACAAATCCTGCCAAAAAAAGGCTTAAATCATTTTCTAGTCCTTCCTGTTGCTAGTTGTCATGTTCGACTGGAGATGGCGTTAATAGCCCGATAGTAGTGCAGCACAAACGGC
This sequence comes from Tomocerus minor, assembly GCA_009936455.2. Lineage (NCBI taxonomy): Eukaryota > Metazoa > Arthropoda > Collembola > Entomobryomorpha > Tomoceridae > Tomocerus > Tomocerus minor. The sequence goes on from JAAAYG020005016.1 coordinate 12,186, forward strand.
ACAGGTAACTGGGTCAACACCTGCTAAGGAGCAGATGCGAAATTCCAAAATTGCTGTTTGTTGCCCAAAAGTCTTACCCTGCAAAGTCGAATTCGATGGAGGAATGATGGGCTTGGACCACAGCCCACAGGGTCCAGAATAAGTGGGAGGCGGGAATACAGAGCTCCACCCAGTACTCGAATTCTTCTTGTCCCACCTCCTGCCCTATGTCCAGGTGACGCAGGTATTCGGCTATCCACCTTGACTTGAACTCCATGTCGGGACATTTGGAGAAGTCAGCTCCATCGATTCCTAACAAGTCAACATGTCAATGTCCCAATTCTTTTCCAACAACCGGCTACTACGTTTGTCTACTACGGCTGACTACGTTTCATGGAAATCCTAGTGCTCAGTCGGAACGAAAATATCACAATAATTTAAAAAAATAAAAAAGAGATTTAAAAGAGGCGGCTGGCACCCACCTGCAAACTCATTGAAATGATTGGCGACATCAAAAGGCGGATAGTTCGGCATGGCGTATTCAAAGTCTATGAAGGAGACTTTGGCTGTTTTAGCATCATAAATGATGTTGCCCAACAGCAAATCGTTGTGACAAAACGTGACCGGGATGCCTTTGGACTCCAAAATTCTCTCCAGTTCGTTAATTGAAGTGCTTCCCCACTGCACAGTCAGGCCGTAACCCTCCAGTCTGAAACAAAATCCCATGACGTAACTGACATTCTAATCCCTACTCAAAACCATGATGACCTATTTACTAAAGTTTGGCAAACTTGAGCCATAACACCCACCCTCACTAGTTTCACTCATTTCAGGGGATTTCCATTAGCAAAGTACAGCAACTTGTAGGTCCTGCACGAGGGTTCAAAAATAAATATTTTTTGTAAAAATATTTTAGTGATTGCTCATCGTAGAGATTGTTGACAAAAGGTGCAGTCACAGGGCAGCGCTTGGGTGGGGCTGGGTGAGCGAAAGAATTAATGTAACTCTGAGTCATTCAACAGAGCATCCTTGTCAATATTATTGCTACATACGATTTCATTTCACAAGTTTCGAGTTGCATTACAAAATGAGCTTGTCCAGCAGTAGCCTGTCATATCATGTCATAACCAGAGTTGCTGAGGATGATGAGGAAGAAGCCTGCATTTGCGCTGTCTCTGACCCAGTAAAATAGGACAACCCTTGAAGATCGCCTGTACACAATCCTGCCCATTTCAGTGATAATCCTTTCTGCTATAGTTTTCTTACAAGGGAGTCCTACATTACCTTGTATGCAGGTCATAGTCGTCAAGTCTCTCAGTTGCTCATCACCAATTTGTGAACACCCAAATAATGTCCATTTTGTGAACAAGGAAATCTTCCGTGGCCCAGTTAATAAAATAAATGTGTTTTGTTGGACAGTGTAAAAGTGATTTAACACTATTTCTTAGTTAAAAAGATAATTATTAATAATTAGTGGCCCAAACAGTTAATCAGTCACAATAAAGAGCTTTATATTGTAGTTAAAGTTGCGTAAATATAACCATCAAAAATATTCTGTTTGTGTCTGTGTCTGTCTGACAGTTTGTCTGAAATCGTGCCGTTTGGCTAGGATTATCGTGACAAAAAACAAAATTTACTATCAATTAGGAATGCTGGTCTATACTCAAAATCTGAATCCGCGCAAACAAATCTAAAATGTTTTTGATAACGATTTGTTTCAAACTAAACACATTTCCGACAAACTTTGCAATAATTTTCGATGCAACGTTTTTATGTAAATTTAACTACAAACCCACAAACCTAATAATGTTTTCTGTCATTAATCAATTTTCATTAATTTACTTTGAACTTCTAAATAATTTGGTACAGTGAACAAAAATATTTCTCCATAAACTGCAAACTTCATGAATCTCACTCACGAATAAAAGAAATTGACAAAATTGAATATCCGGTAACATAGTTGTTGGCAAAAAGGCTTAGGTTTAATTTCTTTATTGACATTTTGTGACAAAAAATTGGAGGTTGAATGGTCAGGACACAGTGAGTTTGTACTTATTGGTAGTCAGAAATGTCTCTGTAATTGCTAAGAGCGCGACAAGTAAGAGAAGATTATTTTGGTTTACCTCTCCCGGAGTGCAATATTGGTGCACAAAATGTCCTGGCCCAGCTGGTCAAATTTTTTGAGCTTGTCCCACATAAGTGACACTGAATTTTTTTCCTGGAGTGGAATGCGGGAGTGAACTTTAGCCATTTCGGCGGCCACGAGTGGGAAGACGGCTGGATCTCGACACGAATCCACATCCAGGGTCACCCCGCATATGAATTCATAGGAAATCCCGTTGTTGAATATTGCATAGAGTTCGGGCCCACATTTCTTCTCGTGCAAAAGCTGTAATAGAGGAATTGCATAATGTAGCCCTTAGACCCTTAATATTTTAGAAATGACGCTGTTTTAGTAATGCTGATGGAATGTGCGAGGGACAGTTTTATTTCGGATTCATCGTCTTCATCGAAATCTATTCAACTGTCCAACAAACACTTTCTGTTTTTCAGTAGGTAACTAAAACCAGGTCAGTTCTGTTACAAAAAACCCGTGGCCATGCAGGTACGGACTCAATCGGAGCATAGCGCTTTGTACTGTACTCCATCTCCACCGAAGAATCCGAAATAGTAAATAAATAGATGATAAAGACCTCCATGGTTTTGATTTCCTCATCACGGTCAATCATCAACTCCGTGTTGGCCCCGTACACCTTCACCATCACAATGTCCTCCTTGTTTTTCCCTTCAAAAAACCCGACCAGCTTGTTGGTGATCCCGTCTGTGAACACCTGAAGGACATACGCTGCATTACAAAACAAATACAGGACAGGAACAGAAAGTTTATAGTATACTTTCCACCTCATTGATTTCAAAAGGAATAAAATATTTCAGCTAGACTTTATGTTAGTGCTGTACTTGTACATACTATTTAAATGGCATATCAGAATATCAGTCAATTTTTCGTCTACTGTGTCCAAGCATGGAATCAGCGTATCACATTAGGTTTGATGAATCTCCATATTTACTGTTTTCCTTTTTTATTCCTATGGTGAAAATGCATTATTTCTACAGTGGCCTTTAGGAAATTATGGTTATTTTTGGCAAATGTAGATGCATTTATCTGTGTTCATGATCAGTGACCATTCTCCCATACGATCCAATTAGTTTCAACGGAGGAGAATATTATACCGAGATTAAGAAGTTACTGTTTCACAAGAGTCCGAGCCAACGAATTACTACCAAATCGGAAAAAGCTTAATTTTCTGTTTTAGCTCGCCCTAGGAGAGCTTATGGAATCACACATTCCGTCCGTACGTCCGTACGTACGTACGTCCGTCTGCACGTACGTACGTCCGTCTGTACTTACGTACGTCCGTCTGTTAGCACGATAACTCTCGAACGCTTCGACGGAGGTTAACCAAACTATGCATAAACATTGCATATGGGCGCATGACGAACTGTATTCAAAATGGTCGCAATCGGTCCACAGGTTACTGAGATAACGCGCGCTCACTTTTTGTCCATTTTAATAGTCAATGTGCAAAAAGGTACATCAAATTAGCTATTGTGCTTCTAATAAGTGTTTGCTAGGTAGTATAAAAATAATGATACCGCTTCTACCTAACATTGAATTTTATAGGGAAAGAAATTGTTATGGAAATCTTGACGCTTCTACGCATCCATAATTTCCAGCAGTATAAAAATAAAACAGTGCTTCTACTATTCAGACACCTTATAATTCATATTGCTTCTATTAAATGTTAAATATTTTGGTGGCATAAATTATTAATTATTGCTTCAATTAAATTTAAATTAATAGCAAACTATTCTTTGATACTGATTCTATCTAACATTTAATTTAATAGTGAAATCAGTAATTATGGAAAACTTATAGCTTCTTTGCATTCATAATTTTCGTGCAATATTAAAATAAAATCATTGCTTCTACCATTCAATTATTATGTATATTTTACTGCTTCTATCAAATGTGAACAATATTTTATAGTTTAAAATATTAGAAACTGTTTCATTTAGATGTTTAGTCATGTTTAGTCTTACCGCTCTTATGCATTCACAATTTCTTATAATATAAAAAGAAAAACACTATTTCTACTATTCTAATTTTATATTGTTTCCATTAAACTTCTACTTTTACTTGTATAAGATATTAGAAACCGCTTGTACCAAAGGTTTTTTTTAAAATAATGCTAATTTCGATAATGTTTTTCCGTAAAGCTGTGTACAGGGTAGCCCTACTAGGGCGAGCTTTCTGTTACGGCTTGCCGTTAGATTTTTAGCTCGCCCTAGGAGAGCTTATGGAATCACACATTCTGTCCGTACGTCCGTCCGTCTGTCCGTTAGCACGATAACTCTCGAACGCAAGGACGGAGGTTGACCAAACTATGCATAAACATTGCATATGGGCCCTTGACGAACCCTATTCAAAATGGGCCCAATCGGTCCACAGGTTACCGAGATAACGCGCGCTCACTTTTTGTTCATTTTAATAGTCAGTGTACAAAAAGGTACATCAAAATATCTATTGTGCTTCTAATAATTGTTTGATCGGTAGTATAAAATATTGATACCGCTTCTACTAAGTATTGAGTTTTATAGGGAAACATTTTGTTATGGAAATTTTGACGCTTCTATGCATCTATAATTTCCTGCAGTATAAAAAGAAAAACAGTGCTTATACTATTCAAACACCTTATACTTCATATTGCTTCTATTAAATGTTAAATACTTTGGTGGCATAAAATATTGATTACTACTTCAATTAAATGTAAATTAATAACACATTATTCTTTGATACTGCTTCTATCTAGCATTTAATAGTGAAATCAGTAATTATGGAAAACTTACTGCTTCTTTGAACTCATAATGTTCTTCCGATATTAAAATAAAAACATTGCTTCTACCATTTAATTAATATGTATATTTTTATACTGCTTCTATCAAATGTGAACTACAGTTTATAGTTTAAAATATTAAAAACCGCTTCTACCAAATGTAAATTGCGATATATAGTTTAAAATATTAGAAACTGATTTTTAGATGAAGCTGGTCATTATTGAAATCTTATCGCTCTTATGCATTCATAATTTTCTGTAATATAAAAAGAAAAACACTGCTTCTACTATTTGGACACATTTAAATGTGTATTGCTTCCATTAAACTTTTACTGGCATAAAATATTAGATTCTGCTTCTTCCAAATTTTATAAAGAATAATACTAATTCCGATAATGCTTTTTCGTAAAGCTGTGTACAGGGTAGCCCTACTAGGGCGAGCTTTCTGTTACGGTTTTTTAAAATACGGCTTTTCATAAATATTATTAAAAATTTGGCAATTAGCTTTTGCTGAAAATATTAGGTGTTTATGTCATAAATTATGTAATATTTCAAAACATTTAAGTTCATAAAAATGTTTTTTTGTAAAACTCCACCATTTTTAAGTGGCCTCCACCCACACATCTCTTCTCGTTTTTGTACTTGTGTATATATTACGAAAGGGACCTTTTAAACTTGAGAAGAGTATGGGAATGAAAGGAAAACTGAATTTCAAAATTCTGAATTCTTTTTTTGTGTCATTCGTTGTTTGTATTTTGTTGTTCCTGGGATGTTCATTTGAAAAAAGTAAAGGGAAGAAGTGTCGATTGCATTCTTCTTCTTAGGTAGCAGTGGCACTCATTTCGGCAGCTATCTGGTAGACTTCGTCCGCTCTGACATTAATTAAGTTTGTGAGTGCTTGGCAACCAATGGACGGACAGAAGCATCTGGAGACAGGGACAAAATGGTCTAATCTGTTCTCAGGATGGTTTGTTTCCCATTTCAAACCGTGGTAAGTGGGAAACTAAAAGCCCAAGTGCCCACAAGTCGGTTGGGACAATGGGAAAATCAAACTCCGTAGGCGTCTCACTTTTTGCCAATTTCCCACTAATCCTCAGATGTTGAAGAAAGTGGTGTGGGAAGAGGGAGGATGGAAGAAGACTGAAATAATAGATAGATAATAGGGAGGAAGAGGAGAAGTTGTGTACCTTATGCTTCACGTCGCTCCAATTCCAATTTGGTCTCAGTGTTTTAATGATTTGAAGGGAATCGGCGATTAAACTGTCTTCTTGGATCGATAAATCGATTTTTAAGCAGGCGGTTTCATCGTCAACAGGCATTTTGCTATTCTGAATCAATTAGAATTGTATTAGTAGAGGCAGGTCTGTAAATAATGACACTCCATCCACACACGCAACCATTCATCCCATTATCCACAAAAATGTCTTCATTTGTTAGAATTTATTCAATTTCAGGATTGGCTGAAATAGGAGTACAAGGGCCTCGTGCGCCTCACATCTATTGTGCCTTCTTGCTGGAGAGCACAATGCACGCTACACAAAACTCATGCATGCGTAAGTGTGTAAAATGAATCCGAATCTGAGCTCACAAAGGCGAAACACGGAAATTATGTAAATACATTGGATTTCCATTCCAACTCCATTATGCAGGAGTTGATCTGAATTTTGTCAACTTTTGTTCCGGAGCAGGGACGAAGGAAACCTGAATCAAGTTAGGATTTTTCCTTGCCATTGTCAATGCAATACAATTTCACACGCTCGTGCAGGGAATAAAACACGACGCTAGGCCAAAGAAAACATCATCTCCCATCCTATCAAAACAAATATCTCGATACTCGCATTCAATTCTTGAATTATTGAAAACATCTATCATTGCTGTTGCACTTTTGCTTATTAATCGTAAAAACAAAAATTTCTACTTAGACAAAACTATAATAATTGCTGTACGTACTGATCAGTCAGCATCGGATAGTTTATGTATATCTTAAGTATATGAGATGTTTGTCAAGGCTGGGATAAACTTCGAGGTTACAGCAAAATAAAATCCCGCGCCCAAACAGTGACATATAATTATTTGTTTTGAGACACATCCTTAAGACTTAGGGAGCCGACGTTTTATGACTCCCTCCTCATTAAAAAGAACCAAACTTGTTAGCAACGTATTAAACTCTTTTGGGGTTTTCGTAACTTAAAACAGTTACGTAACTTGTTTGTACGTTAGCAACCATTTTAAACTTTTTTTTACCATTTTGAACGTTCTGGACATAATTTTGAGAAAATAAAACAAAAATTTTGGCGCTTGGGCCGAATATGCCAATTTTTAGTTATATTTCTCTTAAAATTGGAGAAAAATTTCAATTTTTGCACATTTTTTCATATTTTTGGATTTCAAAGTGATATTTTTTCTCTCTCTGAGTCAATTATTGTTGAATAAAAGTACTTCAAACGGGAACCTTCCTTGAAAACTACCCTGCAGGTCTGATAAGGACGAAGTTTGGATTCTTCAATATAAACAGCCGTTAATATTTAGAAACAGAGACACATTAGTAAGTTTCTGTTTCTATTTTGCTGACTAAAAATACTTAAAACTTCATAATTTTAAAAGTGAATGTTTATTTTACGTTGTTTTTAAGCAAATTTGAAATTTTGCACCGATTTTTAGAAACTTTTTAAATAACATTTTTGGGACTTTCGGAAACTAACTATCCGATGCCTGCTTATCAGCTTGGCTTTGAAAGGCGAGCAAAAGTCTGTAATTGCTAAAAGACCTAATAATATTTGGAATAGTATGGCCACGACAACCATGCAGGTAAGTGTGAGAAACGCAGTGCTAGAACTACAATTAATTAAAGTACCTAACCTCTATTGCCTCCTTTTAATATGTCCCATTTACTATTAATTCGGGTAGATCCAGTTTCTCAATGCATATAGCTGTCGTGAGGCCCGGTCGACAGAATATGACAATTGAAAATATCCATGTTTAGCCTTCTTCTTTACCTACTTCGCAAATTGTGGTGCCTATTTTCCTACCTATTTTGGCTTAGTGCCCTTCCTATTTTTTATATTTTTCTCCTAAGTGAAATTATGCAAAAATAACAAAAGAAATCCCATCCAAATAGGTCCCTTAATAGTTGATTAAATATTTTGTGTCAAAGTAGATCATATTATTAGCCTATTAATAAACAACAATTAAATTGTTTTATGTTTGTGCAAAAGCATCAGAGTCTTTACTTTCCCATTTTCAAAAAAAAATCGTCTTTCAAAATTTTTGAAAAGGCAAACAGTCACTAATAAGGCGAGAGAAGACTTCAAAGACTAAGCTTCTTCCCTGACCTCTTCCACAGGTAAGAGAAGAAGATTATGGGAAACGAATGGAAAAACAAATCGCTGCAATACTTTCATACTAAATTCATAATGAAAGTCACTTTTGCGGAAAACCCCCCCTCATAACCAAACGATTTACTTTTTAATTGATAATTTAATTTTTTCTTTTACAACGAAAAAGTCAACTTTCACCGTTGCAATTTGTTCGGAGGTTGTTAGCTCTCTAGGAATGATTGTGAGTCTAGCATGAAGCGGAGTGTGTGATTGTCTGGGGAAAACAAATATTTCAGTATGTGCAATATTATGGCGTGATCCCTTCGGAGCTGTAGCTGTAGACAAGACGAAAGGGGCGTTAAGGCTACTTACCCGTCTAGAAGACTTTTGTTATTTTGCCACAAGGGTTTATCCACGATTGAGATTATGAGAATTGCTGAGACCCAGGACGACGTCCCTCACTTCATTCAGACAATGACAAATCCGTTGCAAAGAGTGAAAGAGTTGATTGTGTGTGAAGCAGTGGCAGTGCGTGGTGTTTGCACAGAGATGCAGGCCTTCCTTCCTCACTGTAGCTGGACACTGGACGTGTAAGTGGAGCAGAGAAGCGTGGACACGGCACTGAGCCTTTTCCTCATGTAGCTGCAATGCAATACAATGTCAGTAAACAGAGAACGGTAAAGCATACCCCCCCCCCGCCCCCGCCATACTCACTCGTGCACGTCCTTTATCCTGGATGCAGAGCAACATTGTTCATTTTGATGATAGTTAGCTAACTTTGCTAAGGAGTGCTAACTGCGTCGCCTGCCACGCGGCAACAGTGCCTCTCCTCACCGTCACCATCCTCACATTTAATATCTTATTTATTTAGCACCAATTAAGCCATAGTCCATCACATCATCAACTCCACACTCTCATTCTATCCTGTTCTCGCCTCAACTCACTCCCAATTGCCAACCAACTCCGAAACATGAGCCAGTCTACAATATTCATACTCCCTTCTCTCATTCTGCCCATTTTTACAACAACGCAACGGTGTACGCACGCTAGCCTGTATAGGTAGCTCTATTAATTTGGGAATATTATACTTTAATAGTATAGACAATGAAACAAACAAAACAATCCCGAGAAACATTGTTCCCTACAAAAGAGACGAAGACAATAATATCCTTTTCGACCAAATGAGGTTGGAGTAGACTCTAGAGACGCTAGCAATGCGCACACATAAAAAGCTTAGTTAATGACTGGATTGTTAAACTGATGAGGAAGTTCTGTGTCTTTGAGTTAGCTCCTTATAATCGCCTTCAGTCTCACACATGGCTCTCATGTCCTGCTTTTTTGTGACCTTGCATGCCTTATTTTTTTGTAATTGTCGATAATGGAATTAGCAATTAAATTCATGGAGACCTTATACTCACGCCATAAGGACCAGTATGACTGTATTCATTAGCCAGCACGAAATATCACTCCTTAATGAGGGGACTTGTAGCTATAACTTCTCCATCTCTGCCAGGCACACTTCTTAAAACGTTTTCGCGAACCGAACCTTTGGCCCCAAAAAGCTGTCGCGAACCGAGCCGAACCGGAGATGTTTATGCATTCCAATCAAACCGAACCATGGTTCGGTCAGGGTTCACACATTTGCGGAACCGCTGTGGTTCGTGAACCACTTTTTAAGAAGTGTGCTGCCAGACAATATCATGCTATTCTTGCTATTCTATGCAACTTTTACAGTCAATGTCACAGAATTTCACAAGGAACACTACTTGAATGTCGCTCAGAACTTATTTCATTAAAGTAATAAGAATTATCCGTGGGTCAGTTAGGTTAGCTCACCGATTTCGGGAATGGCAAGATATTTCTGTCAATGCCACAGCATAAATATAGGTACTCCAAAAATCCAGACTCGAAACAAAATTGCAATTTTATTGCTCATTATCAGAACATTTATGTATACACAAAGGACTGCTTGTATGGGTGTAGCACCGAAATGATTTTGTAGCACAGAAAAACCCGAAAAACCTTCATTTACCCAAAGTGTGGATAATCTGTACCTATTCAAATCAACAGTGTGTCGGAGTAGGTTAATTTTGATGTCGCTAGGGGACCGTAGTGGGCTTCCTAACTGCGTTACGGTACAGCACCCGCATCTGCTGTATCGTAACCGGTTGCTATAAAGCACCATTTATGCTTCGAACTACACGTGCTCCACCGTAACCGGTTACGATACAGCACCTCCACTGAATACTTGAGAAACCCCCAAAATAACTGCTACAAGTTATCCGACTGCCAAAATATAAGTTTTCTATGTCTACTACTAAAAGCTTAATTGTCTATATGGCTTATCCAGCCATCACCAAGCTATATCTAGCCATAATGGCTTATCTAGCCAAGTACTTATTGTACAAATCCTAATCTGATATCCAATAGTTCAATTGTAGCGTTTTGGCCTCCCTGGGATTGGTCAATTTATTTGAAATACAACCCTCGGATTGGTTATTTCCATGACAGAGGACGGTGCAGACGCAGACAATTGCTGCGGCGATGCTCCTATGTGGGAAAATTACCAAATTTAAATCTGAAGTAGTCATCAGTAGAATCAATTTTAAGTTGGGTCCCAAAATTGTAAACCGTTACTTCGGCGTTAACATGGATAGGTATAGCAATTACGCACAAACCGTTTTTCTCAAGGTTGAGGCACTCGAATATGAAATTTAATATAGCAAAAAATCAAGGAGACTTGTCCCGAGGGAAAGTCGTAGGGGCTTTTTTTAGCCCTTCAAACAACATAGAAATAAATACTTTTGTTCAAACTCCATGCATTTCTCCCACTCCACAAAAAAATATTTTGGCGCTTGTAGACACTTTTTTGGGAAACCCCTACGATTCGCCCTCGGTATAAAGGTCTACGTTTAAAAAAAAATCAACACCCTAGCACCTAGTTATTGTGTGTGGCTAAGAAAAGCAATTTTTGCATATCGTTGAGGCACCCTTAATCCAAAATGTATCGTAACGACGGTTTTGGAGCCTAAACGTCAATTTTGAGTAAAGCAACCGTTTTCGATTTTTTTTCCTGTAGCTTTGGAAATCGAGATACGCCTGCTCTTAAGTAACGTCCCCTTCGGGGCCGTGGTTTAGAAGCCGAGAAATAGGTAGGTTAAAGGAACGGGCCTATTACCCTGAAAATAAATTTTTCCTGATTCCTAAATTTAGCATTATTAGAGTAACTGGGCGACCATTCAAATGGACAAAATATGTTACAATCAAAATCAGTTGGACATCCCGTTGCTCTTCCCCGACTGTCACTATATTACCACCGTTTTGTAATCGACTATTATTTTAAAAAGAATAAAAATGATAAGACTAAATCAGAACAGAGAACCTTGTTAACCACAAATGATAAAACCTTGCTTACTACAGAGAACAGAAAACCCTAATTTTTCGGTTTACTTACCGAAACTTTCTCGGTTGTCACTTACCTATAATAATACGTCATTGATATACGTAAGACGGGTTTGCTGGCAATGATTTTTGCTGGATATTTTTATAGCTTTAAATCTTCCAATTTTGTTTTCTCAGAATAAAATCGGTCTATTTTAAACCAAGCGTTTACACTGAAATTATTACGACGATCTTGCAGAATTTCTGAATCACCATCATTTAAATAATATTTGATACCAAATCAATAAATGGTCAACCACATGTAAAAGAATAACACTGAATTTTCTAACAAGTTGCAGTTTGTGTGGCTGAATATCTAGAGGATTATATAAATTGCAATAATAAATTGGTTAAACTGGTACAATTTAGTGATGTTTCAATTACGAAATTTTAATAATCTATCAAAAGTTAATGTAATATTTTCCGAATAAAACATTGGAAAGAAGAATGAATTTGTATCATATCCGGTGCCTCTTCTTACATACATCTCGCATGCTATAGCTCTGGTATGTACGATGTGTCCAGTAAAATTGTATGAGGGTGGTTTTTGACTATCAAGAATTTTTACAACGATATCTTCAAATGTTGTCGAAAGTGACAAAAATTGATGTCTAAAATCGGTATTGACGAGGTTAGGATAGTCAAACATTTTTTAAAAATCTGTGGGGACGTGGGGGGTCAGGGGAAATTTTTCAGCTGGGAAAAGAGATTGTATGGAAACGACTTGGTATAAATTGACTGGATTTTTTCCTAAAATTGTAAAAATAGTTGCATCATCCATATCGGACATTGGTTTTTCTCGGTTTGAAACTTTTACCACCCCAAAAAATAAAAAACATTCAAAAACCTTTAATTTTCATGTTTTCGCAGTCATATCTCCTAAGCAATTAGTCATGAAGCCTTGAAACTAATTGCAATGAACTCAGGAGAGTTCATTTGCTTGGAAAACAGTGATATGTGTTGATAATGTTGGTACCTCATCATACAGTGATAGGCCGAACTTGGGCTGTGCGCGGCGTTGAAACAAATATTTCAAAAACTATTAGGTAGGTACCTACATTTTAACAGAACCTCCACCACTGAACTGGATCCAAAGAACTCTGAATTAAAGAATTTTATGGAAACAAACTCAATGGAAAAAGCTTTTGATCTGTTTGCTGATCTGTTTATTTTGATGGCTAAAGAGTACAATTTTGAATGAAAATTTTCATAAGACCCCCACTACATGTAGCCAGAGGGTACTCCAGAACTTCATTCTGTATTAAAGAAGTTTAAGTGTAAAAATTCTGACAAGTCAAAATCTGTAACAAATTGGAAGTTAAGTGGTAATGTAGTCCTTCTTCTACTCTTGTCAGTCTAACGTGGAATGGGTGCATTATTAAAGGCATAATATTGCTGACCTAACCCTAACCTAGCCTAACCTTTAACCTAACCTAATCTAACTAATATCCTGAACCTGATTATCGCTATAAGCTGAAAGCATATATAGTATGGTACTGGTACTATATAACAGATCTATATGGTACGTTGCAAACGGCCTGTTGAAAACATAAAACCGCTTAGGGAATTGTCTAGGAAAATTTTAAACTGTTAGACAAAGCAGCATTTGTAGTACGACTGCGTTGCATTCGCGTTGAGGAGATTGAGGCCCTACAAACCAGAAGCTGTATAATCGCTCTAAAACGCGATTAATATCGCAGCGAAAAGATTTCGTTACTAGAGCGAGAATTAAGCTATTCGACGTCGATAGGACCGCGACGATCTGCGATTTCGACGCGAATACGCTAAATTATGAAACGACTGCGATATCGTATTGATATCGCTATTATCACGCACTCAGGGTTCTACTGCTACTTTACTATTTCATCGCGATATTAAGATGATTTCTCTACGATATAGCGCTCGATATTTATGCTACATACTTACTACGATATTATATCAAAATTTAAATTATAGAAATGAAATGAAATTAACTGACACAATTCTTTATTCAAAAAATAAAATTTTATTAGTGATCGTCATTTAACTCATCATTTTGAAATCGTGATGTGATTTAAAATAATTCTTGAATGATGAAGGAAAATATACTACAACAAATAGAGTATGAGTTGTGATTTGTCATAGTGTCACTCATTAACTGACTATTGAAATTCACAGAACTTTCAATTTGTCACAGCTAAACATGTATACTAAAAATAGGAAACCAAAGCTACTTTTCACTTACACCAATTACACTTTCCGTTACACTGTAGCACTAAATGACAATTTGGGGTTTCCATTTTTACAAGTGGTCCCGGAACATCCCAGGTTCCATTTCTAGTGAATACAAAAAGTTTTGCACCAGGCAGCGTCCACTCTACTTTATTCATTATTGCGCTGTGGTCATTCCTCGTTGGACCTATACATGGGCTTGCGTGGTCCCGTGCATGACTCCCGCTGCAGGACCAGCACTGGGATTTCACTATAGGCCCATTACATCGAAATAGCATCGGGCCAACGTTAGGGTACTGCTAATTCCGTCATTTATCTTCCCCGACCATTCCACATCATATTGCCAACACATCTATCCGGTGGCCAGCGTTGGACCAACACGCTTTGCAGCTTGGGTAAGTTCCTCCTCTAGATTTTAAGTTATTGTTATTGACAGTTGACCACAGAGGCTCAATAATAAAATAATTGCTGAGGCTTCTTCTTTTTCCAAATATCACTTAAATGTTCAAAATTTCTGATTTGCAAGTTGTAGAATTTCGGGTTGCTGATGCTGGAACTACAACGTGTACGATCACAAGGCATTTACATAGAATCAATATAGGAGGGAGAATATCCGCACCTCTGCACGTAAGTTGGCAACCGTCTTTTTTTGTAGAACCCCTTATCGTAGAATACTCGGAGATGGCTCATAAAAAAGCTAATTTTTAGCCCGATTTTTTCATTTAAAAATAAATGTCCTATGACCTCCTGACCCGGAGTTGACATTTTTTTGCTAGCATTAGAAGGAGTTGGAGACCCAGTGGCGTAGTAAGGTGGTATAGAGTTTGTGGGCAACTAGGAATTATTACACACAGATACACAAACACACAGGCACTAGCACTACACACACACGCTACCCATACAATTTTCTGTGTGGACAATGCCCGCCAGCCCATGCGGTTCCTACACAACTGGGCCCGACACACCAAGAGACTGCAACAAGAGACTTCTTGCGCGGGCGTCTGTGAGTCGCCCTGTCACCTCTCCCTTTGTCTCGACCGACGCGAAACCACCCGACGCTATACGGGAAGTCACCCGACACAAAGCCATCCGACGCCCGATGCGAAGTCACCCGACGACCAAGGCAAAGTCAACCGAGGTCCGACGCGAAGTGACGACCAAAGCGAAGCCGACCGACGCTCGATGCAAAGCCACCCGACAGCACATGCAAAGCCAACCGAAGGCAAAGCCACCAGATGGAAAGCCAACCGATGCCCGAGGCAAAGCCACCCGACGCCAGACGCAAAGCCAATCGACGACCAACGCAAAACCGGAAAAGCCAAGCTAAAGCCAAAAAAAATTATTTCTTTTGACCTTTTCTAAACTTAATTTTTGTTTTAATTTTTGTTACTGCTATAGGTCGGATCATCCTTACCCCTCGAAGAGGGGTCCTATTTCTAGTTAATAGATATAATAGCTAAGTGGACGGGATAGATAGAACGGGCGGATTCGAAAAAGCAACTCTGAGTTTGGTAAGTTAGTGAGTTGCAAATGTTCTTGGCCATGTGCGTGTGTGAGTGTAGGTAGTTAGGGTTGAGCTAGCTACCTATCTGTATCAAACGGCGTCTATTTACTTTCTCAGTACAAGTATCGTCCCTGAAAACAGTGTCCGGACGAAACAAGTTGGAAACAAAATCGATGTAGATAAAAGAAATTGGACATCATCGTGAAGTTTGGCAAAGAATTCGGATGGGAGAATAAGAAATCGTTTGGATAAAGTTGGCTGCTTATTGCGGAGGATAAAGGAAATACTTTATGGATGGAATGGAATTCTTGAAGTTGAGTGAGAATATCAGAGAGAAGGCTTCCTTTCTCTGCACGACAACTCTTCTATCCACCTATATCAATTCGCCCTGGGCCTGCCTCTCGCCCAGCGCCCCAATTTCACCTCATCCAGCTCCGCACCTGCCCTGGCATCCCATTCACGCTCCCTGCAGCCCTCTTCAAATTATACTGGCTAAGGCTAGGCTAATGCGTTTCGGGTCAAATTATAGTTAAATCCGACTCAGCAAAATCCCAGCCTCAGACAACGAACAATCTTGAAATCTCTTCCCGTTCTTTCAGTTAAAATGGATCGGCAGTCAGAAAATGACTAGGCAGATTCATAGACACCACTTCCCGGCCGAAAAACGGTCAACAGGAACATGCAGAGATTTCCTGCTCGCTTTTGTCATAAAGAAATTCGGACATTGG